>JACTAT010000002.1:6812129-6943672 GCA_014526335.1 Chrysaora quinquecirrha
AACCTGCAAAACAAATTTATCACTCGTTAGCTGGCTGTGGATGGCAGGTAAGTTCTAATTAGGCCATGGATCCCTTCAATAATGTCTATCCTACTCTGGTGGAGTGTTTCGGTATCGTTCTCATCGGATATTTATGTGGAAGAATCAACATTTTATCAGAAAATCAAGCACATGGGATACAGATTTATATCTCAAGAGTGGCTCTACCAGCGATAATATTCAAGTCAATGGTCGAGTTGGACTTTTCTAAAGTCAATTGGGCATTTTGGTTTGGTATTCTTACTGCAAAAGCTGCGCTGTTTCTCCTCGTCTTGTTACTGACACTTTACGTCAGTAAACCAGTTTCAGAGAATCTTGGAAAAGCTGGCCTATTTGCCATTTTCGTGACACAGTCGAATGATTTGGCACTTGGATTGCCTCTTTGTAAGTATAGGTAGCTAATTGCTTTGTTTTAATGCCAAATTTTTTGCCCTCACATCAGATCAGCTGATTTCCACGCGCGCGCCGTGGCAGCTGTTCCAGCAAGGACCGTTGTACTTTTGTATATCTATGGTTATTTATGCCGCTGGCCAAGTTGGGGAATCAATAAGCGCCCGAGGCGTTAATAAGCTTTTCAAATTATAGTTTGTGCGTTTATTCGAGAGCGACGACGGCGTCTAAAAGAGAAGGCATTAAGTCGATGCATAACGGCAAGAATAGCATTACTAAAGAAATGGCACAGACATGATTGACTGGCCAAGTTGGAAAATCAATCATTAGCGCCCGGGCCTTTAACAAGCTTTTCTACTTATAGTTTGGGCGTTTATTCGAGAGCGACGGCCGCGTTTAAAAGAGGAGGCGTTAAGTCAATGCATAGTGGAAAGAATAGCAGTACCAAAGAAGTGGGACAGACATGATTGACTGGTCAAGTCGGCAAAACAATTATTAAGTGCCTGGGGCGTTAACAAGTTTTTCAACTAATCGTGAGGGGCATTTATTCGAGGTATTTTTATTCAATTGAATCCTCGTTGTTTTTCTACAGTCGATGCCATTTTCAAGAGCACGCATCCAGAATACCTACAATACATATACCTGTTAATACCTGTATCAATTGCCTTGCTGAATCCAGTTGGCTTATTACTGCTTGAGCTGAACAAAAACTCATCGGATAAAGAGAACAACACTGGCAAATACAAATTGATACTCAAAACACTGAAGGCTATCATCACAAACCCTCTAGTTTTCATGGTCATCATCGGTGTTATTATCAATCAGATTTTCACTGCTTGCAAAGTTGATAAAACCAATTGGTTTTTGACTGCTTTTTTGAAAGTTCTTGCTGAATCTTTTGGTGCTACTGCTCTGTTCTATCTTGGATTTAGTTTGGTTGGAAACATGAAAAATTATCGTGGTTTTGATCTTGTTGTGCCATTCTTATTGGTGGCCTGCAAAAGGTATTTATAACTTTGTTATGGCTACTTTTATATCGATAACTTACGATTACGATCATATGTAGCTAAACAAATTATGTCCTTCATTTTAATCGTGTGAAAGTTCGAGCTTTGATGGGAAACCACTGCGCTGTTCTAAAATGTCCGAAACTGTCCAAAACGCGTCGAGTTTGCTAAATTAATTGGTGCTTTACTGGTAGCGCGTTGTTGTATCATCGACTAGAGAAATGGAAAATAGGCTTGGATAATGGAGAAAGCATAGGTGCAATTTTTATGGACCTTTCAAAAGCATTTGATTGCATCAAGCATGATCTTCTTTTGGCCAAATTACATGCGTATGGTTTTAATCGCGAGGCTCTTTCACTAATTCACAGCTTTTTGGAAAACAGACAGCAAAGAGTGAAAATCAATGGATCTTTCAGTAAATTTAAAAATCTTTTGTTAGGAGTACCACAAGGGTCAGTTCTTGGTCCCCTTTTCTTTAACATGTATATAAATGATTTGCTACTCTCCATTCAAGAAACTAATATCTGTAATTATGCAGACGATACCACCATTTATGCAAGCGATAAGAATTTGGATAACGTAATCATGAGATTAGAGAATGATTCCACGATATTTATTCAATGGTTTGAAGATAACTTTATGAAATTAAATACAGAAAATGTCACTTTATGGTACTAGGGAAAAGCGCTAATCAAACTATTACAGTTAGTGTAGGTGACAGCATTATTGAAAATAAGGACGAGGAGAAGTTGCTCGGAGTAATAATCGATCACAAACTAACTTATGAGACGCATATTAATAAGCTATGTAAGAAGGCTGGAAACAAGCTTTTGCACTCTCCGTCTCTCTGCATACATGGATTCCAACAAGCTGCGAATTTTAATGAGAGCCTTCGTAATGAGCCAGTTTCAATACTGTCCACTGGCTTGGATGTTCCATAGCAAGCATTTAAATTCTAAAATTAATAAAATACATGAAAGGGCCTTAAGAATTGCTTATAAGGATTTTGTTTCTAGTTTTGAATGTTTATTAGAAAGGGATAATTCAGTCACTATACATGCCAAGAATTTACAAACTCTAATGACTGAAATGTTCAAAACACACAAAATATAAACCCCACATTCATTAAAGAGATCTTTAGGGAGCGAGAAAATATGTATAGCCTTAGAAATAATAATGAATTCGAAATACCTAGGATAAAAACTGTAATTTTTGGGTCCGAGACTATTAGATACAGAGGACCTCAACTTTGGCTCTCCCTTCCTCGAGATACTAGAAATGCTGAATCAATTCGAGATTTCAGATCCAGAATAAAAAATTGGAATGGAGAGGAATGCTTCTGCAAAATATGTCGGCCTTTCATCCAAAATCTTGGGTTCTTATAGAATGATTATGTTTCATGTTTTTATCAATAAGTTTTGATCGATTTTATGACATTTTATCACATTTTAAGCTAAAAATTTTATCACATGTATATAAGTTTTAAAGGATTTTATCTAGTATTTTAGATCAGTATTTTTTAAATAGTTGGCGTAAATTAGCTATAACTTTTAATTAATGTCTTCAGCTATGTAAAGCCAACTTAAGGCCCATTTCCACTTCGTCCCCATTCGCTTTTCGCTAGCGAATTTGCAACTTGCCGCTCGCTTGCGAACAGGATACAGCCTTCGTAATCAATTTTAGGGGATAAACAAAGTGAAACTTTTTCTAAAGCTTTAGCTTGACTTGCAGCGGAAATCAAAATCGCTTCGCGTTCGCCATTTTTTGATGGCTTGCGAACGGCGAACAGCGAACAGCGAATGCGAATAAGTGGAAACGGGCCTTTAGACGTTGCAACTGGCGTCTATTATCCCTCATGGTTTGATAAATGATCTGATGGATATCGGCTAACGCGGTTGTTGATATGCGCAAATTGTTTCATTCCCTCCTGGTCATTATCGAACGACTCAATTAGAAAACCTATTATTATTATTATAAAGTCTGCTTCGGTGCCTGATGATGAATGCTTAACAAGATCTATAGATATTATTCCAATCGTTTTAGAGCTATTATTCCTGATTATCATTTGAATTCATCCCAACTTTTTTTCTTTATAGCTTGATTTTACCAATGATGGCACGTCAGACAGTATCTTGGTTCAAATCCGGCAATACCACACATGAGATGCACCCTGGCTCTTATGACCACGTTGCAGAATGCCTTCCCTCATTTGCATTCATCTATGGAACACTTCCAACTGCTCCTACTGTCGTCGTGTTTGCGACCATGTACAATGTCCAAGTTGAAACTGTGAGTTCTGCCAAAGCTGGCCTATCTGTTGTAACATAATGCTGTAATCCTGTCAAACTCATTGCTTAAGCCTGCGAAACGTACACTTTTCAGAATTCAAAAGCTAAATGTCCTAAAAGAACGCACCCTTACAGTTTGACATTCGACTTTTGCCTTTTGACTTCTGACTTTTGACTTTTGATTTTTGACTTTTTACTTTTGCCATTTGACTTTTGCCATTTGACTTTTGACTTTTGACTTTTGATTTTTGACTTCTTACATTTGACATTTATTTAGTTTGACGTCTTGTTTCAGATTGGTACAAGTATGGTACTTGGGACATTGTTGTCTGCACCAATTATGTTTGTCTCTTCAAATGATCTCCATGATGCAGTCAGCAAAACCTGAGGTCGACAAAGCATTCGAAAAAGCAACTTTCGATATTGGCATCCTGAGTGCAGTTTGCTGTGTAAGTTCACTTGAATTTGTTTTTGCATTCAACTCGACTTAAAAATGCTATATTTTTACTTTCTTGTTTTTTGTTTTAGGTTCTCGCCAAACGATCAAACATCTAGCCACGTCACAAAACATTGCTCTTCAAGCAACGATAAGCTAAATTTGTGGTACAATGTTTTTGACATGGTTGAAAAACATTGTTTTGATTGACGAAAACAAAATATGTTTGACTGACATTGTTTTGATTGACGAAAGCAATTTATGTTTAACTAGCCATGTTTTGTGACATGGTCAAACGGTAAAACATTTTGCCTTGACATGCAAATTTTCAATGTTTGTCAAACAATTTGATCGTTTGGCAATTGCCTTGAGGCATTCACCTATTCAAAAGATGCAAGGAAGTTTTAAATTCTTCATCTTGATGTTATAGAATATGACTTAGTTTCATCTCATACATTTGAAATTTTGAACATTTGAAATTTGCTTGTCGAGCAAAATGTTTGGCCGTTTATACACATGCAGAAGCAATGTTTTTAGACGTGGCCAAACGGTCAAACATTTGTTTTAAAGCAAATTGAAAATGTTTGACCAACAATGTTTGATCATTCGGTTAGGGCCTAAGCTGTTTCAATGCGATAATAAGTTTTGTTTTCCTTATTGTTAGGTTTGGGTGTTCGTTGTCTTTTTCTCCACAAAGCTCTACAGAAGACCTCTCCATAAGTTCACAATGTGCCTCATCTTCAACCAGGTAAGGCTCTTCATATCATTCTAATGATACTAAACTGCCACTTGTTCTTATTAAGGATTTTACTTCAGCAATGAAATTACACCGCGATTGAGGTGGTATTGGTATTGACGTTTGGTATTAAAATACCACCGCAACAAATTAAGAAATTGTCATCGTGGTATTGAAATTACGCCGCAATAACCCCCCCCCCCTCCCCCAAGGATCAACTTGTCCGACCAGGGCCATAGCAGCCTATAGGGCTTGGGGTGCTGCAGCTCCCCAGTGATTCACGAAGTCTATTGTTTTTGCTATTGTTTAGATGGTCTTCTATTGTTCAATTCAAGAACAATTCAGCTCCCAAAAGCGTTTCTTTTACCTACGCCACTGTAGAATTATTACATTCCTCCCACTCTTTCGGAAACAGCGACGAACAACTACAACAACAGAATTGCTTTTTCCTTAGAGTGGTAGCTGGGGCAAGTCGGTGAGGGCGGGGGGTAAAGTAGCGTAGACTACGAAGAATTTCATGAGTGTAGTGCCACTGTTGTACGATTTTGTCAGATTCCAAAGTTCTTTATGATGTGAAATTTTCCCCTGTTATTAAAGCGTGTGCTTCTTCATTTTTCCTCCAAATTAAAAGCCATATGTTTAATCATTGACCCCCATCACAATAATGACCGTGAATCACTTTCTCGTATGCGATGCATTACTGTCCTAATAAAACTTAAACTTGATGTAACAAATTCATTTGGTTTATTTTCGTGTTTTTCAGCTTGTTTTCTCAGTGGCATCATCCATAAGCGACAAATATTCGACGAAAGTTGTTTTTGCCTTCTTCGTCTTTGGTCTCCTAGGAAGCTACTGTTGGACAGCATTGTTATCATACGCTTTATTCATTGTGAGATGTCGTGGAGAAAAATACTTATTCAAGATCAGATGGTTCATTCTTTCTGTCGGAATGATGTAAGAATATATTTAATATTTCTTCTTATACCATATTAACCCTATTTAGCCCCGGGGGGCTTATTTCATTTTGGAAGTTTTTGAGGGGGACTTATTAGAGAGGTGGCGTATTAGAGAGTGGGGGATGAAAAAAATTATTTAACTTATTTTGCTTCTTATTTATAAAGACGGATGTTACAGATATTAAAAAATGCACTATATAAGAAAGTTCCTGAGATAACATGAAACATGAAACTTAGTAGTTATTAGTAGTTATAAGACACAAGTTTTGGACATCAAACATATTACCTCTTAACTTCATATAATTTCGTACGTTTACTACTAGTGGCCAAAACAAGAGGGGGGGCTTAATTGGGAGGGGGCTTATTTTAAATTTTCACTTGAAAATGTGGGGTTTAATAGATAGGAGGTTTAAAAGAGAGAGGGGTTAATTGAGCTTTTACGGGATATCTTGCATTTGAAAAATTTTTAGCAGTACACATTTTCGAGTTGTAAAAATAGAAAAAGCATTTCAAAAAATACTCTTGAAGTCTTTTCACCCGACGCTGTTAAAACTATGACACGTTAGAAAGTGTCATAGTTTTAGTTAGCGATTAATTAATTAGCGACGAAAATAATTAGCGACGAAAATATCTTACCCAGATGTGTGCCAAAATGAAAAATGTCATAAATGTAACGTTGGATGGTCAGGATAAGGTAATAAAACAAGCTGAATTAACAGGCGAGTCTAAACGAGAATGCGAACTTCTGTCAACGCAGTACTAACGTGCTTCTGCTTATTTTATGAAGAATTTTCTAATTATTTTTACTTTTATGCATAAAATACAACGAAGTCAACCAAAAGCCTGAAAAATGTCTCCATTTTACTTTTAGCTTACCTTTATGCTTGTGCCTCAGTTTGACATTAACCAAATCGGGAACGGCCTCTCTTTCAAGTCAAAAGAAGAATTCTTTTCTGTTGTACATGGATCAAAATGTAAGTTAATTAGTACTGTATCGTATTTAAGTTTCATTTTTTCTGGTATAGAAGTTTAACTCAAGTTGACATCTTGGGGCCCTTTATCAGCAAGCAACCTTGATTTGTTAACACAGGTCAGGGGTTCTGGCAGCTATACAGCTGATATGGACCTGTGGCTTGTGCCCCTAGACTGATATTATAGAACGAATACCCTGGGTACTCATTTACCGACCTCAGAAGGATGGACAGCTGAGTTGACTGTATGCTTGTGGAAAGTTGTCCAGGCAAGATTTAAAACCCACGACCTGCCGATCGTGAGCCGAAGGACTTGAACACTTGGCCACGCCGCCTCTTTTATGAAGAACGTTAACCCTGTTTGCGTTATCTTTCTACAAACGTACAGTCAACTCAGCTGTCCATCCTTCTGAGGTCGGACGATGAGTACCCAGGGTATTCGTTCTAGAATATTTGTCTGGGGCCAAGCTTCAGGTCCACATCAGCTGTTTTGCTGCCAGAATTCCTGACATGCGTTAAGCGTATCTATCTGTTTGCAAGATATACCTTCTAATAAAAATCTTAATATTATATCCCTTCGAGCGGAGTGAAAAAACGGCATTCATCCTGACTGGGCTGATATTTTTCCTTTCTTGTCTAGAAATATTTTAACTGGATCCTCGTGGTTGTGTTGATTTGCTGTGTGATTACGACGATTATTTGTCTGATCGTTCTACAAAGATGTGACAAATATTGTAGATGTAAAAAAGCAGCAAAGAGAACAGAAGAAAAGGAAAACCTTATTCCTGATGAAGAATCCGCCGCTGCAAATAAAAAAGAAATGTAAGAATTATATTGATATCCCTGTTTTTTTATTTTGCTACCATCTATCTCTTTATGGGACTTCTTGTGTTGAGAATGACTAAGTGGTGAGCGAGTCTGACTAGCATTCTATGGTTCTGGGTTCAATTCCCGCCAAGTTCAAACTCGTCACGAAGACTAAGGAGAGTTGCCAGCTCTCTGTAATACCAGGCAAAGGTCAAAGGAATCACGAGGTGTGGTCACATCGAGAGAATGGACTAGGGTCGCATTGCCTAGGTTAACCCCTGGCTTCCCCCTGTGCTTAGCACAGAAACCAATACCTTTCGAAGATAAAACGTTTACATGCCTACCTATCTATATTTCTGTCTATCAGTCTGCTATGTCTGTCTGTCTGTTTGCCTGCCTCCTACGTCTGTCTGCTACGCCTGTTTGTCTGTCTGTCTATCTATCTAGGTCTGCCATGCGACGCCCATGAGAAACTCCAGACCTGCCCACGATTCAGTTGAAAAAATATTTTAATAGAATTCTTGAATACCTGTTGAAGTCGTCCTTAATTACGCAACTTCTTTATTTTTCTATTATGTTTGCTAGGGGCTTGGATCCCATTTTTGCTCTGTGTTTTTGCTCCGTGTCTTCAACTCTGCGTTTTCATACCAGGTGCCGACAATGCAAAACTCTCTGCCAAAGACAATTTGACATTGAAGACCTGCCTAAAAAACCCTGCTGCCATGAGGGACAGCTACCCTGCTGTACAAGAGACCCTCGCAATCCTCTCCTTATCAGTACGAACAGTGACAAAGAAGTCGGCACCCTGAAGGATGTCACTAGCAGCTCAATCAGTTACGGGTCTGTTTCGCCAATAAGTCAAGTCAGTGAAGAAACATTTGATGGACTTAAAGACATTGAAGAAATGACACTGGATGAATATTTTCAAGGCGATCGACACCAGCTCAGCCGCCATATTATCCTGATTCTGTTCTTGTCGTTCTTCTCAATATTGGTGAGTATTTACATCAAGTTTTCTTCAGTTAAGTACGTACTTACAGGACCTTGATAATTAGCATGTTATAAGCAATAGAACTTTTCAAAGAGGTCTGGGTTGGCGCGAAATTTTTCTGGAAGATGGCGGACTATTCTAGTTGGGTAATCCTCTCCGCATGCAGAGACCGGGATTGCGGCTGCTTAATGATAGGTAGTGCAGTGTAGTGCAACAATTTGCTTCAAATTGAAGAAAGACGGAAGAAAAAGAGAGAAAAGGAATTTGCGGCAATAAATGTTGAAAATATCTACAGAAACAAAGGAAAGAAGGTGCAAATAACTCACAGAAAGGAAAATACTTTATTTAATGCCTCTTTCAGCAAATATAGCGGGACTGGAATCCTTTCTTTTACTTTAACTTCAATTAAACGTGAATTTGAGGCAAACTTTGTTGCACTACCTCTTCTGAAGCGATTGCAATCTACAAGTGCACGATTTCGTGCCAAGTTGGTCTGCAGAGTCCAGAAAAGTGTTCAATCTTCCTCCAGACAAAAATACCCCTAGCTTGAAACCTTCCTCACTCAACAATGAAAAATAGGCGTGTTTTGGGTGTTGCTAAATATTTTCTATTGTTCTACTGGACCTTCCTCCGGTCAATGACCGTGTGACCGTAACTTTTTCCTGACTCTGTTGGTCTGCTTTGGCTCCCTGGTAACCGCGTGTTCGCAACTTTAAAACGAGATTCCTTGCAATGTCTGTGAAGCCTTCCAGCTTCGTGGCAGAAGATTTCGGAGGCCTGCCAAGTCTGCCATTTTGAGACGACGGTACCAAAAATAAGTTTCATACGCCCAATGTCTATCCAAGTGATAGTTGCGAATGAAAATCACCAACAAAGTTAAGCTTTGCTAGCCATATTGGAAACGTCCTTGTTGAAGCCTTGCGCTCCTACACTCTTGTTGAAGAAGACTTAAAAACACATAGGTACCAATAACTAGGACCATCTCTGTGACTTCGGTTCCACTTCTTGAATGTCATAGCAAAATCGAGCGGGAAACTGTCGTATTTTATTTGTTACTTTTTTTTAGAATGTCTTTTTGTGTTTGGAAAGAATATTTGGAAATGCGAAGAGTAGAAAGACTGGAATTTTTATTGAAATTGAATTTCTTGTTGTTATTTGCACATTGGGACAGGTATCTATATACTTTTGTAGAGTTTAGTCGTATTTTACTTCTGTTAAAAACCTAGCAATCACCCCATGTAACGTGGGTACAGTACCCTGGGGATAAGTATTGTGGGGGATGTCTAGTATATGTGAGATGAGGGGGCATCTCTGAGTGCCGTTGCGGATGTTTAGCACAAGAGAAGGTATGGTGATTTATTTGTGGATGCAACATGATTACTGTGAGGGGATTCAGTACTTTGGGTGGCATCCTTAAATTCCGTGGGAAATTGTCAGTACATGTTGGGATAAGGGGGATGTTTAGTGCCGCGAGGAGGAATTCCGAGTACCGTGGGGAATTTTTAATACAATGAGGATGTGATGATTTATGTGGAGAGGCATCATGATTTCTGTGCGAGGTATTCAGTACTGTTGGGAGCAATCTTTGAGTACCGTTGGAGACTTTTAATACAGTGAGGGATATAATGATTCATGTGGGTAGGCATCATCAGTACTGCTGGGGGTATTCAGCATTGTTTGGGGTTATCTTTGAGTAGGCTGCGAATGTTCAGTACCATGGGGAGGCATACCAAAAACCATAGGACATTTTCAGTACAGTAGGGGGATATGACGTTATCAGTACTGTGGGAGTTATCTTTGAGAACGCTGGCGGATATTCGGTGCCGCAGGTAGATAACTTGAGTGCCATGGGGAATATTCAGTACTTGGAGGAGGCTTTGAGGCATCAAATAGAGATCATGGCATCAAAAATACATATTATTATATTACAACCTCCGTATGATAGACACCTGTTGGACTTACGTCATTGTTCATTGTAGAGAGTTGTCCCTGTATGGAGGTTGCTTTTTAATAGAAACGGCCTTTGAGAAGAAAAAATTGTCTTTTCGTTGCTGCACCCAAAAAATTCCACATGTTGCAGTTCTTCTCTGGTTCTTCCCCAAAAGCTACGATCTTTCTTTTATTTTTCCAGGGGTTTGTTTCATTTTCGGTCTTTGGTTTCAATAAGATGTTTTTCAACTTCATATCATTTGAAAGGTAAGTTTCTATTGCTTTTATTCCAGTGAATTAAAGGGCACGTTATCGTCGATATAGTTTACTAGGTGTGATATTGCTTTTTCTGACAGAAGATCTGGCCTTATTTGCTTATACTTGCATTTTGCTTTTACCTTTCTTTTAATATAATTTATTACATTTCCAAAATCTTTATTGCTAACACTATACTTAAATTTTATCTTTTTCATTAGATTGGGACTCTTGCAACCTTTCTGCCTTGCAAAGAAGATTCGATTAAAACCAGTAAGTGCTTTGGATGCAGCCACAAAAAATCTCTGCCTCAGATTCAAGATTCATCATCTGGAAAGATGTCAAAGAGATTTGGTCCAAGATTTAAGGTAAGATTCAATTCGAAGTAAATTTCTGTTAGTCTGAGATTCGTCTAGAACGTTTTAAAGAGGTCCGGGTCGGCGCGAAATTTCTCTGGAAGATGATGATGGACATTTTGACAGTAAGGGAATCATCGTTTTGAGTAAGATCTATTTTTAGATTGTCCGTGCGTATTAGTCTAAGGATCGTCTCGTGATATTAAAAACTCTTAAGTCTTTAAATGATAGCGGTAACATTGTTGACGAGACAATTTACGAGAGTTTTCTTCTTGAAATTTCTGGGGGGGAAGAGGGGGTTAAACATTTGAGTAAATGAAGAAATCTTTTCAAACGTCGTTCGCTTTTTAGGTTCCATTTTCGAACTTATAAGGAAGTATTCCGTGGTGATCAAATGGTTGATTGGTTGATTGAGTTTGGTTTGGCGAATACAAGAATGGACGCTGTGCATTATGGGAACTGTTTGTTGAGAGGTCGAATCATGGAACATTGTGTCCAAGAACATTATTTCTACGACCTCCCATATTTCTATCGTTTCTGTTCTGAGAATGAAATATCATAGTTAATTGCATGTTTTGCTGATGCCAAGGCCCTGGCAAAACGAGCAAACATTGTTTGTCAAACATTTGTGAATTTAATGCCCAGACACGGTGTATGTTTTTGGTTCTGCTAATTAGCATAAAAACTGCTGTTCAAACGTTATTGAAATGTTTTTGAAATGTTTTGAAACATTGTTCAGCCAGTTCTGGTTGTCGAGCAATGTTTATAACGTGGCAAAACATTCAGACATTGTTTGACAAGCATTTGTGAATTTCTTGTCAAGCAAACTGTTTTTCGGTTTGGCCACGTCGTAAAAATTGTTCGTCAAACGTTATTGAAATGTTGTTGAAATGTTTTCAAACATTGTTCAACCAGCTCTGTTTGTCAAGCAATGTTTGTGTAGTGGCAAAACATTCAGACATTGTTTGCCAAACATTTGTGAAATTCTTGTCTAGCAAACTGTTTTTCGGTTTGGACACGTCGTAAAAATTGTTCGTCAAACGTTATTAAAAGGTTTTTGAAATGTTTTGAAACATTGTTCAGCCAGTTCTGGTTGCCGAGCAATGTTTGCGTAGTGGCAAAACATTCAGACATTGTTTGCCAAACATTTGTGAAGTTCTTGTCTAACAAACTGTTTTCGGCTTGGCCACGTCGTAAAATTGTTCGTCAAACGTTATTAAAAGGTTTTGAAATGTTTTGAAACATTGTTCAGCCAGTTCTGGTTGCCGAGCAATGTTTGCGTAGTGGCAAAACATTCAGACATTGTTTGCCAAACATTTGTGAAGTTCTTGTCTAACAAACTGTTTTTCGGCTTGGCCACGTCGTAAAAATTGTTCGTCAAACGTTATTAAAAGGTTTTTGAAATGTTTTGAAACATTGTTCAGCCAGTTCTGGTTGCCGAGCAATGTTTGCGTAGTGGCAAAACATTCAGACATTGTTTGCCAAACATTTGTGAAGTTCTTGTCTAACAAACTGTTTTTCGGCTTGGCCACGTCGTAAAAATTGTTCGTCAAACGTTATTAAAAGGTTTTTGAAATGTTTTGAAACATTGTTCAGCCAGTTCTGGTTGCCGAGCAATGTTTGCGTAGTGGCAAAACATTCAGACATTGTTTGCCAAACATTTGTGAAGTTCTTGTCTAACAAACTGTTTTTCGGCTTGGCCACGTCGTAAAAATTGTTCGTCAAACGTTATTAAAAGGTTTTTGAAATGTTTTGAAACATTGTTCAGCCAGTTCTGGTTCTCGAGCAATTTTTGTGTAGTGGCAAAACATTCAGACATTGTTTGCCAAACATTTGTGAAGTTCTTGTCTAACAAACTGTTTTTCGGCTTGGCCACGTCGTAAAAATTGTTCGTCAAACGTTATTAAAAGGTTTTTGAAATGTTTTGAAACATTGTTCAGCCAGTTCTGGTTCTCGAGCAATTTTTGTGTAGTGGCAAAACATTCGGACATTGTTTTTCAAGCATTGTTTAGCAAGTTCTGCTTATCAAGCAATGTTTGTGACCTGGAAAAACATTCAGAAAATCTTTGGAAGACAGATTTCAAATGTTTGACATACATTGTTTGATCGTTTGTTACTGTCTGTGCTCAAAGCACGTTGGGGACTGCTTGAAATTTAATAACATCCCTACTCAGAAATTGTGTTAACAGTCTTAAGTTATAAACTAAAGGCTTTCGTCTGAGTAAGGCCTATAGATTTGCCCAAAAAAACATAATAAAAAGAAAAGTGTATTTGTAATTGTTTTGTATATTTGATAACTTAAATTGCAGTTTAAATTAATGGAAAAGAATTGTTTCGCATGTATTGTGACCAGCTCCAAAAGCGTTGCTGTCCAACATTTTTTGCTTTTGCTTTTTTAACTTTTTCAAAAACATCACGCCACAATGTCGAGCAATGTTTGATCGTTGCTTAAAGAATTGGTGCAAGAAATTACCATTCAGGGAATGAAAAATTGCTGCAACCGAGGGAAAGGTAGTCTTGGAACGCAACCGAAACCGGCTGAGAATTTTTTTCTTAATCAACAAGGATCGAGAGGGAAGAGGGGGCGATCACTCACAATAGCACGGTCAAATTAGTTTTTGAAAACTGCATTGGTGCGCTATTAATTACCCCCCTTACCCCTCCCTACACGTTAGAAAACTACTTAGATCTTACTAATAGCCCATTCCTTTACATATATAGAAATACAGTTCCTTGTTGTTAATGAGGGCGCACTCGTTAACATAACTATTGTTTTACACCACAACAATATTGTTGAAGTAGAATAGAAACTAAACTATATGTAGTAAGCGTAAATGTATCGGAATGCAAATGTGGTCGAAACCAAGTGTCATGAACACAAGAGAAGGGGAAGGGTGTGGAGACCCAAACGGAGTATAAGTAAGAGCGCCTTCATTTGAGATCCACCAAAGTGCAGTCTGGTTCATCTTCAAGAGACGCCAAGATGCTGCTGAAATATTTCTGTCTTCTTCTGCTGGTATTTGGAGTAGCATATTCTGGTAAGTACATGATGATTTATACATTTGTCCTTTATTTTCTTCGCTTTAGATCGTACCTGAGTATTATTTGCTGGATATTGTCCCTCGCTCCGTTAATGCTAATACCCTTTCTTTAAGACGCTTGACTCAGAGACAGCACCCCAAAGGTTCTTTATTGAAAGACATCTTAGATTCCAGCCCTAACAGTTGCTTTGCGGCTTGCTCTAAGCATTAGACAGGGAACGCAAAGCGCTTTGCGCTTCCTTGTCTTAGAACTTTCTCTTAGTATAAAAAACTGGGAGAAACAGCGGAAACATTTTGGGATATACTGAGTATGTCCAGAAATGTTTCAGCTTTTTTCTCGCAATTTTTAAATTTTGTAGTACTCTTTGCAAGACTCTCTGCATCATAGTACTGTTTGTTATATAGAAACTCAAATTTTTGCGCTGTTCCTGGAAAAATTATACTTCATGGCAAGATTAGAAATTTTGATGTAGAAAGAAAATCATTTTAACCAAAAAGTTTATCAAAAGCAGCATATCCCTTTGCGTAGCTCCTTAAAGCTTACTGAGCCTTTATTAAGGCTTCATGTGATCCCAGGCCGATTGGCTATCAAAAGTTTGCTTGGTAGCTACATTCATCTTGGCTACATTATGAGTTTCCTTGTATTAGTAAGGAAGCGAAAATTCTGATGCAGAATTTCATTAAGGCTGATGCGCCCTTTTTTTTTCAATTGCTCTAAATCTTTCTTTTTCTTACCCCCGAAATTCCCAATTCATTTAAGATAATTTTTTTGTCGTTCTAGAAAATGCTGAAGCTGGAAAGGACGAAATTCAGTCTTTCGCTGAACCAAACATGGCCGACAATGACGATGTTTTAGAGTCAGATGCCTTAGATGATCCATCGGCAAAATCTTTACAGGAAACTGATGATATCACAACCGAAGATCTTGAAGGTAAATTCTTCTTTTGAAGGTTTATTTAAAATAAAATGCCTGCCTAATTGACTGGGGAACGCCCCATAGTCTCACTACACGAGTCTACGGTTTTCGCTCCCCTATTTTTGATTTGTTATTCCACACTGAGCGATTGTAAAAAACAACGACAACAACATCGAGCGAATAGCGGGGCTTAAGTTGTGAGTCTAAAAGCCCAACAGAAGTTTTCGGTTAATTTACTGAAAGAGTAGCAGCAATTCTAAGCAATATTAGGTGGCCATGCCCCCCCCCCTTCTCCTGGGAGAACAATGCTGTTCAGGAAAGCTTAAGAATAGTTTTTCGCGATTCCTGCGTTTCTTGTACCGAAAAGTTGCCTACATCCTGTACATCCTATCCCAACCAATATTGTTGACAGAAGAGAGGAAGATGTTGCGTTCCAAGTATTTTAGCAGACATGGTAGCTAATTTAATTCCAAAATCAAGCCCCTTTGTATCCAATCTCCAAGACCTAAACGGGCTTTTACGTTGATCTATCGAGTTTGAATAACTTGTATTTCTTTTGCAGATGGTAACCAGAAGGTTTCAGATCCCAAACCTTTCGTCAGAGCCCTAGGGAGAATAGCCAGGGCCATCGTGAGGGCAGCTGCAAGAGGAAGACGAAGACGAAGCTGGGTCAGACGGCGAAGAAGATCGAGCAGAAGACGACGAAGATCGACCAGACGTCGTCGAAGGTCAAGCAGACGACGTCGAAGATCGAGCAGAAGGCGTCGCAGATCGAGCAGAAGACGTCGACGATCTAGCAGACGGCGACGAAGGTGGAGTAGACGACGACGAAGATCGAGTAGACGACGACGAAGATCAAGCAGAAGACGAAGATGGGGCTGAAAACGATGGAGTCGCCGAAGAAGACGTGGCTAGAGCAGACGATGATATACTTGAATCAGACTGCCAATTACTGCATTTATTTCACCTAAGAACAATATAACCACTACAGTATAATAAAAAATTTCAAGAACTAACTAATTATAATTTTACTCTTCTGATTCGCTTGCATTAAAACGCATAATTTCTTATTTGAGAAATTGAGCATTACTCAGTGTGAAAACAGACTTATTACTTGGGTACTATTCTTACCAAACAGCAACAGCCAAAACAACAGCAATGATAGAGCTGTCTAGGGCTGTTTGCTCACAGCAGTTTGATTGTCCAGCAATGCAGCTTAATAGGTAGAGCGAGCTCATGTCTAACTTGAAACAATATTGTAATTGCGCTAAAGATGTGCGTCTTGCGAATTTTGTGAGACCTATACTCATCAGGAATTTCTTGTAAAGCGAAGGATCGAACCAATCTTTTTCTTAGAGGTTTCGGGTCTCGAAAACGAGCCCTGTTTGATTACTAAACCAAAGCTTTCGTGCTCTTTTATGGATGCAAAATGTATGAATCACTGACATTTTCGGTAAATCTTGCATACCCTATTCAAGAGAAAAATCCCTCCTCCCCCTTAAACAAGCTGAGACTAATGACGATTCTCTTCTTAGCAATCGTGCGAAGCCAGAATTGGCCGGAAATTTTAATTCTTAACGACATTGTTCATCGGGGAGGGGGATGAGGCAATAGCGGGCAGTGAAATAGAATTTCCGCATTGGAGTTCCAAAAAAAAATGGAACCCTACAGGAATCCAAAGGGCCAAGCAAAGCAGTGTTTTAAAATCGAGATGAGACGCTTCGTAAAAGATTACGGAAAATGCTACCTCAAACAAATCCTGTATTCTAAAAGCCCCCTGAACAAAATGTGTACTTTCGGCACCCTAGCCCCCTTTTTCTTTTCCCTTCCCCTCCCCTTCTCTCCTAACCCCCGCGAGAGGTTGCCTTATTAAAAACCCAGTCAAGCATAACAAAGTTCATTTTGACGTCACTTGAGCCAAAGAAGACAAAATGGCTGTCAGCAAGGGAAGCAAAAAGCTCTACTTTCCTGATGGAGCCTTGCTGAATGCAATGGAAATAGCTGTGGTGGAGTCAGAGAGAAGAAAAACTGATATTCTCAAAGAGCCTTACACTGTCTATCTTGTTGAGACTAGGTGAGTAAAGTCGTGTGTTTGCAAAAAGATTAGCTTGCTAACTGGCTTTATTAGGCCAAAAGACTGCCTGCCTGTGTTTGTCTGTGTCTGTGTGCGAAGGTAGCGTGGGCAGTAGGAAACTGAGGGCCTCTGTTACTTGCTGGTCTGCGATTTATTCTGCAGGCAGGACAGGGGGAAGTACACGTGCATGAAAACAAGGAGTTAAGCAAATTAAATAAAAGGAATGAACCACAAAAAATGCCTCAGTGAAAATGAGCAAATTGTGGTTTTTCTAGTCTTAGTTTGGGTGGGGGCTGCTGTATAAGGTAAAGACAATGAGCTGTATCAGGTGAGGTGCCCAAGCTCAAAAGTCTTCTTTTTGCCCCGTTTGCAGAGTATGGCAGTTTTCAACGATATCTCGGGTGTGCTAGAGCTCCTTTCTATTGTTCTGTCCTATTGTTAGCCTTGGCAAATTCGGGTGTGCAAGTGTTGTGTCCAACTCTGCAACCAACTTTAAGGAAAGTTTTTTACATTTTTTTTAGCAATGTCACAGTCAGTGGCACCCTACTTGGGGATTGACGGACTTCTACACCCCAGCTTTCCTAAAATATGGTCTTTGAAACTCAGATAGAGGGGGGTATAGGCAATACATATGGTCTTATTGCCTTCGTGCTATTTTCCAAGTGTATTACTGATTGTCATACCTGCCCAGAATAGTTTCAAAGAGTCCAAGGGGTGTGGCCTGGATACTTTTACCCCTGAGACCCAAGACAGTGTGAATCTTAATTAAAAATTTGATATAGTTCATATTTTTATAATGACTTATTTAATTTTGTTCTAGACCAATAGAGTCAGGACTGAGTGGTGATTCAGGCTCAGCTTTATGGAGAAGATATAGTGAATTTGAGTTATTGAGAAATTATCTTATGATTACCTATCCATTTGTAAGTATATATTGAACATAATTTGTTAAAATCAGTTCAGGGAAAAAAGAGCAGAATGATGTAGCGTTTCGGCCCTCAGGAAAGTGTCTCTTTTTTAGTCAAGGGGTGATTCACTCCTTTGGAATCCTCTCACCCTTGCTGTAAGTTCTATTGGTTTCATGGAAATCCTTTAAATGCGTGCCATTTTGAAGAGTGAAATCCTCTCTATTTTGATTGGCATACAGAGATTTTGGAAGGTTGTACTAGAGCAAAATGCAGACTCTATCCTAATCATTTTTATCAAGCTATTATAAGGAAAAATCCCCCTATCCAATCCCCTTCAGTCATCAATATTGAAAATAGAACATCAAGTTGCACAATGATTTAATGTACTTTAATGTCAATAGTGATATTGTACAATGTTGTGTAATAGTTTTTCAATGAAATAGAACATTAAGATTTACAATATTGTCTGTCTTGTAATTGAAAATGAGTAAATTTTTCTTTTTATTCCAGATTGTCATGCCACCTTTGCCTGAAAAAAGAGTAAGCAACTCATATATTTATTCTCAGTTCTTATTCTCACTTGAAGGTGGTCAGGGTTCAAGACCAGCCACGGTAGCGTCACAGAAAGGGTTGAGGTCTCAATTAGTTAACCTACTACTAAGATCCTAGTGACTGGCACTAAAACATCTTTTCACCTTCACCTTCACCAGTGGTATAGCCAAAGACAGCACAGCCCGCAAACGGGGAAGTTCCCCCCTTCAATCTATATATAAGGATGGGTTTTTTTCTGATTTGGTGCATTTAGATCTGCATCTGGGTTTAAACTCCACCTTTAGTTAATAGATTTATCTTTTGCTGATGTTAATACTATAACTCTAAGCTTTTTTGCAGAGTATGGTAATTTTGAATTAGATCTTGGCTATGCAATAACCTGTTTCCATTTTCCCATCATTGGAAAAATGGAAACAGGCTATGGTTTTATTGAAAATGCAGTAGTGCAAATGCCATACCCTGCAGTGTGGGGATTCAGAAGAGCGGCTTGCAGAAATTACTGTATGTCCAAAGGTATTTCCATTCTTTTTTGCTAATACAGATATTTCAAATCACTGTTTTAGATAAGTATGACAAAGCTACAGCTTGCTGCAGATAAATTTGATCCAGATTTCATTGAGAGAAGAAGGCAGGGATTAGAGGTATGGTCTTTCTAGTTTATTATTGCTATTATTAAGGCCTGGCTAAACTAGGAGACATGTCGCACACTGCATTGATGTCCCCTTGGTGTCTCCCAGTTTAGCCACCTTGGAAACTTTGTAGCGTGCAAGAAAATTTTTTGCAAGCGACACATTGGGAGACAACAGAAACATTTCTTGTTTCCGCTACCATGCAAATGACTGGAAGGACATATTTTTCGCTTGTCACTCGCATGTTTAGCTGCCCTTGGAGACAAGGGAAATGCAGTGTCGTGTGGGACATGTCCCCTAGTTTAGCCATAGCTTTAGAATCACACTGTTGGTCCTGGCCAAAAGATCAAACATTGTTGGTCAAACATTTGAAATGTGCTTGTCAAACAAATCCTTGATTGTTTGACCGCATTGAACAACATTGAATGTCAAACATTTGTTGCACTTGGGAAAAGCAGAAAATTTTTTTTTGAAGGTTTTAAAAAGCATTGCTATGCTAATTCTGCTTGTTGAGCATTTTTGTGATGTGATTAGACCTTGCTTGAAAAACAAAATTTAAAATGTTTGACCAACAATGTTTGATCGTTTGTCCAGAGCTTAAATTCACGCACAGGACTTGCAAATTAAGCAGCCTCAAATTAGCGCTGCTTTGTGTTTCTTGAATTGCTGATATATTTTCTTTATTTTTAGTGCTTTTTGCTGAGATTAGCTTCACATCCGACTATTTCCCAAGACAAGATTTTCATTGGCTTTCTGAATCAGGTAAGATCGCTATTACAAAGATGAGATTTTTTAGTGGGAACATGTCGATGATAACAAATGTCATGATGACCAAAATAATTGACAATTCTGATATTGATGAAATTGATGGCAATGATAGGTAATGTCGATCAAGGATTGACAATGACAGTGATGATCATAATGACGATGATAACGATTGCAATAACAGTTACAATGATTATTTGTTGATCGCAGCAGTGTTTATGATATTGAAGATGATTTTTTTCCTGATTATGATGATGTTATTTTCTAGGAAGTCAACTGGAAAGAAAGTGCAATTTCAACTGGTTTTCAATCAAAGGTTTGGTTCTTTAGAAATGCTAACAATTCTTCCTGCACCTCTCTCTAGTCTGTGATTCTGACTTCTTTAAGTTTCTAGCTGTTTTGCAGATTTCGGAAACATTCCTTTCTACAGCTGGGTTTTGTGGCTTATGTTGAGGTCTCATTCAGTCAACATTTAATTTAATTTTTTGAATATCAACGACAGGCCGACCTCTTCACTGGCACTGAAGGTGGTCACTCCTAGAGAGACTTTATTCCGTACTCAATGGCTCCCTGGCGTCAAATAAATTTTTAGATTGGCCCGCAATTTTATTTGATCATCTGAGTCACAGATGGCAAGATTTCTAAAATGATATTTGAAAGCGCAATTTAAGCTGACTTAAATTAATAAACCATTCAGTCCTTATCACTGACTATTTTTATATTTCTATTTTTAGCTGAATATGACACGCTGGAAGATGGTAGGAGTGACTAATGCAAGTGTCAAAAAGCCTGACCAGTAAGATTCATTTTGTAAACTCTTGTTTTTACGGTATGGCCTTTGAACACTGGTTTGTAGGCAGCGATTAAACTTATTTTCTTCCTCCCACTGTTTCGGAAACAGCTTCTAACAACTACAACAACAAACAGCTATTTCCTCAGAGTGGAGTTGGAGCGGGGTGATGGAGTGTGGAGGAGCGTAAACTACAATATATCGCTTATATCGGTTAAACAGTTTGTAATGGTTATGTCCAAGATTCAGTTAAGTCTGACTGATTTATTGAATGACTGTGTTATTTGTTGAGTGATTGGCTGATTATATTGTGCGATTGAGTGATCGATTGAAAGACTGTGTGAATCACTGGTTGATTAACTGAGTGAATGTTCTTATGCTTAATTGTCGATTGACTGATTATGATTGATAAGCTGGATTATATATTGATTGAATGGTTGTAATGATTGAATGATTAATTGTTTGATTGAGTTATCGACTGAAAGACTGAGTGTTTTATTTTTTTATTAACTGAGTGACTGCTCTAAGGATGAACAATCAATAGACTGATTATGATTGACTAGTTGAATAGTTGATCGGTTGATTGAGTGAGTGATCTAGGTGATTTAATGGTTGATTAAGCGAGCGAATTGAATGCTCTAATTTGATTGACTGATTATGATTGACTAGCTGAAGAATTTATTGGTGATTGGTTATAGTGATCGATTGATTGGTTATTTATTGTTTTAGTTGATCTAGTGGATCTATTCAGTATTTAGTTCTGAGAACTGGTTTAAACAATATATGTTCAACCATTTTTTTAGGCGATTTGAAGACATAAAGTGCTACAGTGAAAGTCTTTCAACGAATATCAGTGCCTTGCTGAAACTTCAACAAGTAAGTCATTGATGAAAAACTATTACTATTAGCTTCAATATCATTTATATCACTTTGGTTCACTAAGCAGGCTTCCAAAAAGGGCCTTGTTATACGAGCACTGCTCAGAAGAAAGCTATTTTGCTTCGCATTTGTCACCAGTCGTTGCCGACCTCTGGAGAACTTCAAGGTGTTCATCCTCCATTCAACCCGGCTGCTTGATACTTCTGCTAGTTCTCCGAGGCCTTTTCATCTGCTACCATGGTTGAGAGCTGTCAGCATGCTCTTCTCCAACGACCGATCATTCATTAGTTAATGACCAATACTGCAGGGATAGTTCAACTTCCCTTGGCTCAAGTGTTCTACTTCTCTTCGCCTGTTGTAGCACGCAGGCATTTTTCTCCCGCTCTGTCCACGATAACTTCAAAATCCTTTTCTAGCTTCATTGTTCAAAAGCATCCGAAGACGCAACCGTCGTCTTGTTTCATCCTTTATCCGGGGGATGCATTTTGTATAATTTGGGTACTGGGGACGTGCCGCTCGGAACGGTATCGATTATAGCGATTTTGGCATAAGGAACGGTGCAGATTTTTACGATTTTCATGTTTGAAGAATGGAAAATTGGTATAAAAATGCCCCCCCCGGATTCTTTAGCACACATGGCTCTGCCCCACAGAGCACTACAAGAAATACCACGCTTTACCAGCTCTTTAATGAACTTTTGGCACCATGGTGTCCCACGCATTCACGCATAAGATAGGCAAACACAAAATGAGTAGACTTAGTAGATCATTGCCCTACAAAGCCACGGGTCATAAGATCGAAACCTGTCCTTGTCACATCGATCTTGCACATCATGTGTTGTTATTCTTACATCTTAGAGTTTAACAGATCGTCAAATAAAAATCTCAAGAAATCATGGTGAATATGGCAAGCTATTTAGGTATGCTTTATGCATTTGTATTCATTGTTCCCTTGCTTTAACGTTTTGATTTTATTTTTTGGTCTATGAGTCATATGTTAATTTTTGGTGTTTGTTTCTCTTTAAGTGAATGGAGTGGTATTGAGAATGAGATGGCTGATGGCCTACAAGCTGCTGGACATCATTTAGACAGGTATTTGATGTCACTTTATCTATATAATCTGACACTCTAACTTTGCTTTTCTTAATCTTTCAATAGATTAGTTTAGCTTAGGTTAGCTTAATTTGGCTTGGCTTCATATAGCTTGGCTTGGCTTATTTTAGCTTGGCTTGGCTTTGTTTGACGTGGCGTGGCAAGAGTTGGCATGGCTTAGCTAGGTTTTGCTTGGCTTATGCTTTCCTTGTCTTGACTTGACTTGCTTTTGTTTAGCCTGGCCTGGCTTACCTTAGCGTGGTTTAGCTAGGTTTGGCTTGGCTTATGCTTTCCTTGTCTTGACTTGACTTGACTTGCTTTCTGTTTAGCCTGGCCTGGCTTACCTTGGCATTGCTTGGCTTTGCAAGGCTTGGCTTGGCTTAGCTTCTCTGGCTTAGCTGGGCTAGGTTTGGCTAGGCTTGGCTTGGCTTAGCTTCTTTAGGCTTAGCTGGACTAGGCTTGGCTAGGCTTGGCTTTGTTGGGCTTTGATTCGCTAGCCATGGCTTGGCTTGGCTTTTCTAGGCTTTTATTTACTAGGCTTGGCTTATCTTGGATAGGCTTGGCTTGGCTTGACTCGCTATGCTTGGCTTGGCTTTGCTTGGCGTATCGTTTCTAGACTTGGCTTGGCTTGAATTGACTTGACTTTACATAATTTGAATTCAGCCGAACTTTGCCTTACTGTGCAATACTACTTGACTCCAATTGATGTCCATTACGTCACTTAATTTCAAATCTACCTGAAGTTCTTGAAATTCAAATTACTTTAGTTCGCACTATTTTGCTTCACTTTGCTTTTTGTTACTTTCAGAGGCTTAATACTTTACTGATTTGATTAACATTTATTCATAGATACAATCAACAAATGGTTGCCATTTTAGAAGAAGAAGGAACAGTGTATATTGATCAATTGAAGGAATATTTATATTTTACTGAGTCTTTGAGGTTTGTATACCAGCTTTGAAAGTAAAAACAGCAATTCCTTGTAAAGAAATGTGGCTTTTGGCGGAATAATCATAAATAAGCACAAATCTTGGATTGTTAAAGATTATAGCTTACGTCCTAGTTTATCAAGAGAAAGGAAATTGAGTTAACCCATAGAGATAATGACTGACTTGTACCTCCCATTGTCAGCCTTCTTCATTATATAAGGAGGATTTTTTGGCCATTTTCGCCCTTGGAACATCATTTAGAGCCAGTATTCCAACAACTCTCTAACAAAAAATTTTAAATTTTGAGCCTGAATATATTCTGAAATTATTATTAAGCGACAGTTTCCTTTCATTGAACTTTGCGCAGAACTCGCATAACGCTAAGCAAGTGCATGATTCTTATAAGAAAAATCTATCCTAATGTTTGCCATTCACGACAAATATATATAAATACTTATTGTGCTGAAGAAGGCTCAACATAGCCAAAATAAAAAAAGGTCAAATGGAAACTTGGGCTGTGTGAATTTGTTGGAGAGTTACTTGGAGAATTCATTGCGCTCTATAGCTCAGTGGAAACGACATGGGCTTTCTGATCATGCAGTCCAGGTTCGAATCGGTATGCCACTTGTGGAAAAGTTGATTTCTTATAAAATGTAATCTTATACAAAATGTGTGTAAGTTTTAAATTTGATTTATTCATAGATCGATTGTTAAAAAACAGCATCAGAAACAACATGAACTAGAGAAAGCAGAAGACAGTCTTAGTTCAAAAGTTTCAAGTAGAAATGAATTAATGCAACAAGTGCAAGCTGAACAAGTGAGTGTTGTTTTCATTGTTTGATACTGCTGTTAATTAGGCCCTGGCCAAACGATCAAACAAACATGTGAAATTTCCTTGTCAAGCGAAATGTTTGACCGTTGGGCCAAGTCACCAAACGTGCTCTATAAACAAACTTTAAAACTTTAAAAACAATTTATGCTTGTTTGAGGCAAAAGCTGTTTGAAGAGCAATGTTTTGTGATGGGGCCAAATCGTCAGACATTTGACAAGCTAATTTCAAATGTTTGACATACAATGTTTGATCGTTCGGCCTAGAGCCTTTCAGCTAGAGCCAAAATTCCTTCATATATTGTCTCCTTGAAAAAAAATTCTCCTTACATAAGTCATGTTTTTATTAACAGAGTGGTGAACCTTTGCCTCCGCCACCTGGATTTTCACTGAAAGGAATTTCTACAGCTCTTTTTGGTGCAGAAACATTAGAAGCTAAGCAGGAAAAATTGAGTGAGCTTGGACAACAGGTTGACGAGGCTGAGGAGATGGTCAGAGAACGACAAGCTGAAGTAAAGTAAGTATAAAATATTATAGACAACCAATATTACATTACATACTCTGTCGGCAGATTGTCAAATTAGCATAGTCAAACTTACATACGTCAGACTCACACAAGTCAACTTGCATACACCAGACTTGCTTAAGTCAAGCTGCACAAGGCGGACTCGCATAAGTCAGACTTGCATAAGTCAGACTGGCAGAAGTCGGACTTGCATAAGTCAGACTTGCTGATTTTCTTGGGCTGCTTTTCTTGGGCCGTGTGGAGTACATTTTATTATTGTAAATTGTATTTCTACAAATAAAAATGAATTGAATTGAAAAAATTGAATTGATTTTGACTCGCACAAGTCAGACTAAAAGAAGTCAGACTCGCACAAGTCAGATTCTCACGAGTCAAACTCTCACAAGCCAGAATCGCGTAAGTCAGACTTGCATAAATCGGACTCGCAAGGACTCGCATAGATCAGACTTTCTCTAAGTTGGACTAGCATATGCCAGGGTTGCATAAGTCAGACTCGCACAAGTCAGACTAAGATAAGTCAGACTCGCATAGGTAAATAAAACTTGCATAATCGTGCAACTCAGAACCTTTTATCACATTACCAGTTGTCAGCGCTTTAAATTCATTCTTCTGCCTGTCGGTCAGTCATATTTCTTGTTGCAATGATTATCATTTTTCATTGTTTTTGTTTGCAGTTTATTTGTGGACCGATCACTCAAAGACTACGATCGCTTCAAAAAGCAGAAAGTTCGTGATCTTACCGAAGTTATGCAGAATTATATCAGAATGCAGATCAAATTATGCAAATCAGTAAGTCAAATATACTTGTAAGGCCCTTGTCAAACTATTAAACATTGTTGGTCAAACATTTGCAGTTTGCTAATCAAGCAATGTTTGACCGTTTTGCCACGTCACAAAACATTGCTAGATAAGCAGAACCTGCTTGGTTGGAAATGTTTTTGAAAAACTTCAAAACATTTTCTGCTTTCTGTTTGCTAAAAATGTTTGATGAGCAATTTTTTGTGATGTGGCCAAACGATCAAACATTTCACAGGAGAAGCAAATTTCAGAGGATTACCAACAATGTTTGATCGTTTGGCCAGGGCCTAAGACCATTTGCCGAAAGATCTTGAAGTATTTATTGCTGGCAAAAAGCGATGTACGATTCAGCTTGATTAGTTTCCTCGAAAGGTCACTTTTAAAGAATACAGTCATGCGTTATTCCCTGGCCAAACGACCAAACATTGTCAAACTATTAGAAATCTGTCCGTCAAACAAAATGTTTTACCGTTTGGTCACGTCGAACAGCAGTGCTTGCCAAACATATTTTGCTTTTGAAAAGCAAAAAATGTTTTGATGTTTTTCAAAAACATTGGTTAGCAAATTCTGCATGGAATCATGTTTTGTGTCGAGACGAAACGCCCAAACATTGCATGTGAAGCCTATCTCCAATTTTTAACCAGTACAGTTTGATCGTTTGCTTACAAAAGTCTAATTGCCAAGCCAATTCTGCTTTCTAAGCCATAATTTGTGACCTGGCCAAACAATAAGACATCTCTTGCAGGGCCAATCTTAAATGTTTGACCAACACTTGTTAATAATTTTGCCGTGGCCAAACGATCAACCATTAAATTTCAAATAGTTGAAAATACCGAGTAGAACCGAGATGGTACGAAAGGAAGTGTTAGTGACGAAACTTGAATATTAGGGAAATTCTGTTAGTTTTGTGGTTCTAAATCGTATTCACATTTTATCGTTCACAGGGCTTGCAATCTTGGAAATCCACAAAAGACAGCTTTACAAAACTCTGAACTTCAAGGGATACTCGTATGTACAATTTAATTAATTTGAAAAAAAATGACAATTTCGGACACATAAATATTTCTTTTTCCTAAAGTAAGATTATTCCTAAGATAATTTTTGTACGAAGAGAATAAATTTATTTGTAGGTTATCTGATAACAACAATTTCGTGATTCAAATGTATCATAATCATGTTATCAGAATTATGAGGCTATTCAAAGCCGACTTTTTCGCGATCCCTACTTCGTTGTTCCACTTTTTGGAATCGATAAAAGTTCAACAAAACGACTTGTATTTTGAAGCACGATTATTTTATATATAGCGGCCAAGAAGCACACTTCTCATGATAATCAAGAAAGGTCCTGGGCAAACGATCAAATATTGTTGGTCAAACATTGGGATTTGCTTTTCAAACAATTTTTGACCGTTTGACCATGTTGCAAAACAATGCTTGACAAGAAACATTGCTAAGCAGTGTTTTTGAAAAACTTCAAAAACTTGTGCCAGCCGCAATAAAAAATGCTTGATGAAAAATGTTTCGTGACGAGGCGACCAACCGAAAGAACTTTTGTTTGGACAAGCAAATTTCAGATGTTTGACCAAATAATGTTTGGAATGTTTTATTGTTTGGCAAGGGTCTCTCTTCTTGAATGGACCAGAAGGGCAACTTAAAACTTGTGAAACTTTATCCGCTTTTATCGATTAAAAAAGCTGCATTACTATAAAATTATGCAGCTCTTCAAGAAATATAACATAAAAGTAGGTATGCTTAAATACCATTACCTAAGAACCCCTACTATTGACCCCGTTTACACGAGAGAAACTGGATCGGCTCGACCAGAGCCAGTTTTTGCTCAAAACGCCTTCCGTTTACACGGGATCTCTTGGATCGGTACCTTTTCTCGCTCTATTTAAAGCCAGTTCTGGACCTGTTCAGAAGTAGAGCCAGCTCTATCTGGCTCTGTTTGGATCCGATTCAAACTGGTACGGATACGAAACGTGACAACAAGTGTATGAATAAAGCCTACAAGTACACATCATCTTTCAAAGAGAAATTGCTTTACGATTCCAGGATTAAATTGCTTGGTTTTTATCTAAAATGAGTGTATGTATTCTCTTGGGTTTTCACGCATCTTTTTCGAAAAAGGAATCGCTTTTAAACCAGCTAGTGTGAGAAAAGAAAACACGCAATAAAACAATTATTTTTCAGCTATCTTTCATGTTATTATTCATAAAAATGAGATAATGTTTCTTTTTCTTCATTTACGCAACCATTGCAGATGCAGTTGCAGACTCACTAAAAAGACAAGTAAAAACAAAAATTAGCTGCTGCATAAAATTAACCACTGTTGCACAAATTAACCAGGGTTCAAAGGGGGTTTGGGGGCTATAGCTTCAGGATTGAAGCCTACAATCATCAGTGGTACCATTGACAGGGGGTTGGTAGGGTTGAAGGTCCAGGGCCTGGACTGAAGGTTCCCACAAAACTTCAAATTCTCTTAATGCTCCCCCAAAAATCTATTTTAGACACTGCATAATTACATAACCCCTGGGACAGTATTGCCCCTCAACCACTCTGTTCATCAGCACCTGTAATTAAAAGTTCCCTCTGCAGTTTGCATTCCCCAGTCCTTGGCACACTCATTCAAGGAGAAAAACGTTTCTACAAAGAAGTAGCTTACTATTTCCAGTTGGGAGGAAGAACTCTCTTAGTCTTGTAATATCTTGCAAGTCTGTGGATTCTAGCTTCAATCAAAATGAGTCTGAATTTGGAATCTCTGTCCTACAAGGTCAAAATAAAATAATTTCATAATATGACCAATTGGATCAGCAATCATCATACGTTAATTAGAAATAAAAACAGACCAAGCAATACATTGATTTAGAATCATGGTATCAGCATTGTTAGGTCAGATATATGCTTGTCATGATATCATCACAATCAATAAGATTGAATTTCCTTGTAAAATTGCCTCCCTCAAAAAACCCCCCTTTGGATTGCGCTGCCCACAAGGTTGGTCCCTGATGCCTCTTTAGCAAGCTCTTGGTGGGATGAATCAAGAAAAACCCTTTGCTAGTTGCTGCAGAATGTTAGTTCATTCTAACATTAGGTTAGAAAATTTTCAAGCAATTGCTTGTCTTTGAGATGGATTTTTCAATTTGTTAACAAGGGCCCCCAGTGCTTAATCGTGGAAACACAGTAGGCAAAAGAAGGCAAAGAAAAAGAAAATGTAACTATTAGAAACTTCACCTTTCTGTTCCTTTCAAGATGTTTTCTAACAGCAACAGCCTTTTTGATCAAACAGTAAAGATCTTCAGGAAGGGCTGGTGCGAGACCTGGAGAGGAGATACTTTCAATGATTACTTTGGCAGACATTCTTGGTACAACCTTCACCTAAATAGCTGCTGAAGTGGTTGGGAGTCTTTGTCTGCCTCAGATTAACGTTATCAGCATTTTGAATCAGATATATGCTTGTCGAATGTGTAATCATCACAGACAGACATTTTGCATTATGACAGCATAGATGGTTTTAAGGCAAATTGCAGTTTTCTCAGATATCTCTGGTTAAGTTTACAGATTCAAGGGGGTGTCGCCAGGTGACCAGGTTTTTGGTTGCCAGTACCATTCCTTGCAGTCAGCCGGCCACAAATCTAACTTGACTCGCCTTGGCACAGCTGCCTATCTTTATAAGGATGGTAGGCAAATACCTTGGATAACTTTTCTTATCTTTTTTATAAGAAACCTGGCTCGGGGCCTAGTTCTAAAAGTTTCTTAATTTTTGGCCCAATTTTAGTTCTAAAATTTTCCTGATTTAATGGAAATAAATTGCAGTAAAAACAATAAAAAAACATGAAAATAGCAAGCAAATTATTAATATTATTGTATTACAAAGAATTAGCCATGCTGGTGCGAGAAATCGAAATCGAAGAATTAGCCATGCTTGAGAATTGATTACTACATCCACAAATGTGAAATCAGTATGTTGGAAAACTGACACAAAAATTTCTCAAGCTTCTTAACTTCCTTCCTCCTAGTTCTTTAAAAGTTTCTTAACTTTTGGGGTGTTGAGTTATAGGTTTCTTATAAAAAAAAAACCGTGTAGTTTATCAGCCTCGATTAACTGGCTGAAGATTTGCATGTGTAGTAAAGCTGCCAATCATTTACTGCTTGAAGTATTGGAAAACAGTAAATTGGCTGGCCCTCTGCAGAGAATGGATTGTTCTATACATACCCTTGGCCTTCAAGATACGCAAGATCTTGTTTCCAGTGACATAGCGCACTTGAGCAACACCATGTGAATCCCTCAAGATAACACCTAAAAATGCAGAGAAAAACAATAACGTATATCTACCACATCAAATAAATCTGGCTGTCTTCTCTTGGCACTTAAATGATCTAGAGTAAGCAGGAGTTAGTTACTGAACCTACCAATCTGGGAAGGAGTGAGACCCTTCTTTGCAAGCTTATAAATTTGCTCCTTGACATCCTCTGAGCTGAGTTTGAGCCACTGCAACAAATAAAACACAAATATTTTCAAAGCATGTTCATCATCATCTCATTGCAAATCAATGATAAAGTATGTTGTTACAAAATAGAAATTTGAATTAAGATCATTATAGTAGCTGTTCTGAACAACCAAATGAAAGTTGAAAGCTTTTTGTTTTGGTAACTGATAATGGTCAAAACTGCAGGTGTTGCAAGAACTTTGTTGCTGAAAGAAACTTTGCATGATAGAGAGGTGCTAATTTTGGCAGTACTGAGTACAACTCAAATGCAAGGGGGGTTGAGGGCACAACTCTCCTCATCCTCCTACCAACTGGTGCCCCCCATTTGCATGGTACAACAGTTTTCAATGAGACCTCAGGTTTGCAAGAACCACCTTCTCGTGTTCTATCCCAATATCCCTTTTGCTTGGAAACAAATGCCTTCAGTGTGAAAAGTTTTTCATTTGGTTCGGTTTAAAAAAGCCACTTTCATGATGGCAAATGTTGTGAAAAAACATCACTGGAAATGAACTTACAGTTGGCACACTTCGTCTGTAAGGTAAGGCTGAGCCAGAAATACCCTTGCTGAAAAATAAATTGAGCTTGACCTTTACTTTCTAGAATTTTTTTTAAAAATTATTTCTATTTTCGTTTCATTGCTTTATTGACCAGAATCTTACTTCAAGTTTAAGTAACTTTTGCTAGCTTTACTTTGTTAATTATCATTATATTTTAAGTTTTCACAGAAGTGAGCGGACACCAATCCACTCCTTCATACTCAAGCCTTCCTTTCTCCGACCAGACATTTTTTTAGGCCAACCATGCCCCCATGGTTCACGAATTCGATCTCCAAAAAAACCGCAATTCAGCTCCAATCATTAACAAACTTGACTTCAAAATGATCATTGACATTCATAGAAAATACACAAGGGAATTTTTCTCTCGATCAAAGTGATTTCTTGGATAAAAATTGACGAATTCTTACCCTGGTGCGTGCATGCGACCCATCTCGGCGAATTTTGTGAAAAGGAAAGAATGAAGAAACCTCGTGTCTTGATTTAGTACTCGTTACCAGACCTCTAATGTTGCTGTGTCATTCTCTTTGGCCTAGCCTCTCTCTGAAGATTCTATTGGCCTAAGTTGAGCTGCTGACCTGTTTTTATATCTTATCCAGGTTTTCAAGCATCTGAAGATGTCTACAGAGCGCTACAGTTTCAGTTTAACTACATTCAGGTAAAACTGCAAAGCTTGGTTTCTTAAAAAGGACTTATTGCTCCATTGTTATTCGATGGGGAAGTAAATAAACTTGCCAACACCAGCATCACTTTCTACCCTGCCTGCCTGCTACTTCCCATCCCTTCCTCTCAGGTCTCAACAAAATAACGCAGCTAAAACTTATTTTATTTAAAAGTTGATAAAAAAATTTCCAACCAAATCTAAACATTTTGAATTTTCTAATTGCTATAAATTATCATAGTATTTTCAATAAAATAAAGAGAATAAAAACAAGATTGAAAGTACTGAAGTATCTAGCACCCAGTCTGCGAAGTGGGGCATATATGCTCAAGATAAACAATAGAACAATAGAAAAGAACAATGAAAATGCACTTCTCCATGAATGAGATCTCATCAAAACTGCCATACTCCAGAAACTGGAGCTGCACAAGGCCCCTTTGTCATGTCAAGGCTACTATGATAAAATTGATTTCTTAGTGTCTTTTTAACCGAAAATTTAGTTCCATCAGTTGGGCGATGAAATTTAGTTGCATGGTCAAAGCTGGCAAATATTCCAACAGAAGCATGGCATAGAATATACTCTGCCCAGACTGGAATCTTTGCACACTGGTCACCAAAGGCCATTGTTTTCCAAACAATGGGAACTATTGTGTTGTATTGTTTTAACCAAAATTGCGCACCAAAGTTCTTCAGTATGCGCAAAAAGTTTCCAGCCAGGCACTCTGCGAAGGGCCTCTTCCTATAGCAAACCTGAACAGTTGTTATATCATATGCAACATAAGATTGTAATTTGGTGGCCACTTAGTTTCCTTGCATTATAAATAAATAAAATATATATATATTATATATTAATAAATGCATATATTGACGGTTGGTTGCTTTTTATATGTATGAGGTAATTGGTCACTTTTTCGTTTATAGTCCTTCTGGAAAACTCGTGCAGATAGAGTATGCTCTTGCTGCAGTGGCTGCAGGAGGTCCGTCAGTTGGGATCAAAGGTAAATCTATGACTTAATGAAGATTTGATGTATCTTCTACAGATTTAACAAATCAATTCAGAATTTTGTTGATTTGCCAATCTTCCATTCCCTCAACTTCCTTTTTGCCATAGCTGGTGTTTTCACCATATATAATTGGTCATTTCCCTCAGTTACATTTTGTGTTGCTGTCCTGCGTTATCCAAAGGCTTGTTGTCCTTTTGTCAGATTTTATTTCCTTACTAACTCTGACTTGTGCCATGGGCTTATTCGAGATGGGATAACTTATGGAACAAATGCGGCTCTGTATCTACACGCTTTTTTTATAAAGAACCTAGCTCGAGGCCTAGCTCTTAAAGTTCCTTATTTTTTGACCTCTTTTTAGACAATTGTAGTTCCAAAAGTTCCTTAATAGTTCCTTAATCTTAACTGCATGTTCAGTTTCATGACTATTTTACAGAGACACTTAGATGTGAGCAAAGCTCGAGACTACTCACCGAAACATTTGATACATGCGTAAAGTACAATTTATGTGATTTTCAACTGCAAATGAATGGAACAGGCTTTCTAATTCTGGATTGTTTGCAGTGATAAAAATATTCAACAATGAATAGTTCCTTAGTGATTTTCTCTTTAGTAGTATAAGTTCTTTAAATTTTTGGGCCTTCTACATGTAGGTTCCTTATAAAGTGGTTCCTTATAAAAAAAGTGTAGATATTTAAATAGGGCTTAACATTATATTGATCGAATCATTAAGGTTTGGGAGAAAGCGTTGGACAAAATCAGTTTTTGTATTGCTTCCCGATAGAAATGTTATTTTTGGACGCAGTACGTCATGATCAAAAATAGCATTTAAGCATTGAAATCTCTTCATTTACAAATGAACAATGCTTTACATATGCATTAGGCCCTGCAGCATCAAGCATGCAACACATCGATTTCAACGGAGCAAATAATCTGAGAATAGCTAAGCGTCATGGGCCTCATATGGACTAAGTAATCTTTCACAAGCTTCTTATGTTTCATTTCTAGCATCAAATGGCATTGTTTTAGCAGCTGAAAAGAAGCAAAAGTCAATACTCTATGACGAATCAACTGTTAGCAAGGTAACGTTATGGTTGTAAAGTCTGCATCTGTAAAATTTCCTAGAAGTACCTCAAAGCGATCTGTCATCAGGCGTCAAAGAAGGATTATCATGTAGGATGCAGAGAATTCTTACATTTTAGACCCTGATGATGTTTAGTCTAGACCCTAGCCATGAAAATAGGGAGATTGAGAATAAGCGGAAGGAAATAAAACAGGACTTATCCAAAGCAAAATAGCCTTCAGGAATGGACACAACTCAAATGATAATAGGGAAAGAGAAACAAACAATTGATGTGCACGCCAAGATCTTTGCTAATAAAGTGTGTTTAGAGACTTAAAGGACAACATAACAGCATTCATAATTTTAAAATGGGGCTCTGCTTCCCTTAGCCCTTCTGAGAAATCATCGCTGAAGAAGCAGCACTTTCCTAGAGTAGGGGGTATTGGTCAATATTTCTTGAAACTGTTTTGGGCCTGGTCCCATTACCATCTTTGCTGTTTAGTCTCTATAATGCCAAGTTGTTTGAAGCTTTTTTTTGCTCTTTTTGTAGATAGAAATGATTACAAAACATATCGGAATGGTCTACAGTGGAATGGGTCCGGATTTTAGGTATTCTGTTGACCTTAAGTATTCTGTTAATTTTTGAGAGGGCTGTACAGGTGTTTAATTGAAGGGGGCATTTATTTCGATCTATAATAACTGTACCCAAGGGCAATACCAGAAAATATTAACCTATTAATATTAAGCCGTCAGTACAAGATCGAGCTTGCAAAAGGCTGAGGTTTAATTTTTTGGTATTGCCTGAAGGAAACAGTTATTATATGGTTTATTACCCTATGGACAGGGCATGGTCATGACACATAATGATTACAAAACTCATCATGTTTGAAGCCATTACAATACAACAAGGCCAATTGGTGCTGCGTTCTGAATCTAAAGACTTCGACCGTTTGAGGTAATGAGCGAGGATTACCGAATAATAATGGCATATCATTACGTCGCATTCGAACTTTTTCAGCCAATCAGATTGCATAACAGAGTTGCAGCCCTGATCATAGGGTAGTAATAGACTTATTACCTGAATCCCAGTTATCGCTCATGAAACCGAGGCTTACACTAAAATAAGATCGCTCAAACTGGGTAGCGGGGTGTAGGAGTTGTAGCGGGGTGTCGGTGTGGTGGAGGAGCAGAAACTAACGACTCAAGCAATAAGTCTAGGGTAGTAATAGGGGGCGAGTTTAAGAGAATGGAGAATTTTTATCTTAGCAATACGATAACTTTATCTTTGTTTCAGGTTGCTAGTTAGAGAAGCAAGGCGTTTAGCTGCTAATTATTTTTTGAAATATGAAGAACCTATTCCAACATCCCAACTGGTGCAAAAAATTGCAGCAGTGATGCAGGAATACACGCAACAAGGGTAAGTGTTTGTTTATAAGAATAATAATTGATATGGGAGAACTTTTGGCCTGCGTTCTTTGGGAGCTTTTTCTGCTTGTTCGTGGAGAGTTCCGAGAGATCGAAAGCTCGTTGTTTTTGACAACTCTCAGGATAATCAGAGACTTTGGAGGCTCCGAACTTTCCTGATTCCAGAGCTGGAAGATTTCGCAGACTTCAAGAGAAATTGTTTCCAACTTCTGTTCAATAAGGCATACAACAGTGGAGAGGCAAAAGTGCGTGGTCAAAGAAAATTAAGGTGTGGCTTAAAGCAAAAACAACCTAATCGTACCCTACGACATTTTCACATCATTTTTAGCCTATATAAAAATCTATCTTGGCGGGTATATTGGGGGGAGGGAGCGATCGCTGAAACGGAAACCTCCAAAGTCTACATTTTTCAGAATTCAGAAGAAGTCTCATAAGAACACATCGTTAGAATCTGTCCATATCAATACCGAAAATCCCCGTTTTTGTTTAGTGTAGACAGAAAGAGTTATTATTCACTCTTCAAAATTTAAAATGTTTGTCATGTGATGTTTGATCATTTGGCGAGGGCCTTAAAACTGGTCAGTTTCGAACATACGTTAAATTTGATTGTCTAAGCTATAGCGAACTGCGTTGTTGTTGGTCTAGATTCAATGAACAGAAACTTAGGCTGTTGTAATAAGTCTAGTGTGTGGATTTGTACTAGGTCTATGGGAGGACGGCAAGATTTGAATAGCCATGGTAATACTGTGAAAAACCATACAGTAAGATGTGTTCCTGCATCAAAATAAGATGATGATGATGCTGCTGCGTCATTTGGCATCAGTAACCTCGCATGTTAATCAGGGTTCCTTTCCTCACTTAATACACGTATTTTTTTATAAGAAACTAAAAAATTGATCCAGTACTGAAAGTTTCTTAAAATTTTCAGACTTTGAGTACTGAAAGTTTCTTAAGAGTTTCTTGAATATCCAAATTGGCAACATAGTTATTTTATCTGAATGATGTTCCAAACCCATTTATCGATCGTATTTGCATGCATATGGGTTTCTGTTTGTCTTCTTGTCACAGAAATGCTTTATCGTAGACAAAGCACCGAAAATAAAATAAACCTTTCTGCTGTCTGTGGTGCAAAGTTTGCTTCGCAAAAAAAATCCAGTGCTGGAGTTTCTTAAATTTTTGGCCATTCGAGAGTCTGGGTTTTTTATAAAGAGTTTCTTATAAAAAAAATACATGTACTATACACTTTTATATTTATATGGTGCATCCGTTATTTCGAACATTCGCTATCTCGACAGCTTCGCTTGAGAGTTTTAGACAGCAGATGTCAACTATACTGTATATTTAGGGGAGGGCGACAGTATTTAAATAGCGATGGTAGTACTATGAAAAATCATAAAATAAGATGTGACTCTGTAAGGATAATATGGTTAATCCTAGGATATTCTATAGGGTTTATAATGTTAGTGAACAGCAAACAAGAACTTATCTTCTTAAGAGTCCGTTAAAACCACCAGATGGACTGGTTCGCTGGTCGGGTAATCAGAAATTCATTTTAAAAATGAGATGTTTATCTGATCAACATATCAAACGCGACGCCGTTACATCAATGCAACATTCGATGTCCACATGGAATATGCATGCTCTGTAACATCTGCGTTTTCAGCAAACCTAGCTAAAACGTTTAAAACTAAAACAAGTCGAAACAACTGCTTCTAAGAAGTAAAATCACATGTAAAACCGTTTTACCTTTTGTCACCTAAAGTAAGAAGCCGATTTAAACTAAAGCTATGGCTAAACTAGGAGACTTGTCGCGGGCGACACTGTATTCGGCGTGTCTCCCAGGGTGGCTAAACATGCGAGTGACAAGCAAGCAACATGTCCCCTGAGTCATTTGCATATCGTGGAGACAAGAAATCTTTCTATTGTCCCCCAGTACATCTGCGTGTCTCTTTCTACAAATTTTGTCGCGCGCTGCAAAGTTTCCGAGGTGGGTAAACTATGGGAGACACCGAGGAGACATCAATGTCGCGCGCGACATGTCTGTTAGTTTAGCCAGGCCATAAAACCACGTTAACACGAGCAAAAAATGGATCGGATCTTAAGTGGATCCAATCTACCTTTAGTACGGATAGGCCTTGCGCTCACACGCAATTTCACAGATCCGATCCATTTCTGGTCCCCAACCGACCAACTTTTAGATCACTTTGGAAAGCGTTCGTAAGTAAGTGACCCGGTTCCTCTGAGGCTGAAATTAGGCCAAAAGCCAAGCAAACGTCTTAGAAACTCTGGAAGCTGAAAATGTCCTTTGAAGGCACTCATTTTACCCCTTTCTTCGTGAAACCATATGTCATATATGTCGTTACATGATTTTCTTACCTGAAGTCAAAAGATGTGTTGCTTAAAAAGATTTTATTTGTTTTAAGCGGTGTTAGACCATTTGGAGTCTCTCTGTTGATCTGTGGCTGGGACAATGATAGACCTTATTTATTTCAATGTGATCCATCGGTAAGTATGATAATTCTTCGCTTAATTCTCCCGTATCTCAATTCTTTGTTTCTTATTTTCTACTCCCGGTGACACTTTGAGGCTCTGTTACCCAAGGTGAGTTCCATTTGGCTTTTCTTGCTTTATTTATGCTTCATAAACTTGCTACTCGTTAACTTTTACCACTGTAAACTTTGTAAGGCCCTGGTCAAACGATCAAACATTGTTGGTCGAATATCTGAAATTTGCTTCTCAAGCAAAATGTTTGACCGTTTGGCTTCGTCTAAAAACATTGCATTGACGCAAGCAAGAAATGTTTTGAACGTTTTCAAAAACATCACGCCACTAATTTTGTTTACTTTTGCTTGTCCGCCAATGTATGATGGTTTGGTCGCCTTTCCAACGTTGCTTCTCAAAAATTTCTTTTGTTATTGTCAAACTGCAACAACTTGCAACATTTCACCACCTAGCAACATTTCTTAGCAATAAGGCTATCGTGCTTGCGCATTAGCAATAACTTCGTTGTTCCAAAATGTTGGACAGCAATGTCTTTTGACTTGGCCACACGGTCAAACATTTGTTGTAAATCAAATTTTAAATGTTTAATCAACAATGTTTGATCGTTTGACCAGGGCCTAACTCTCCACAGTATACATGGAGTCAAAGTTTCTGTTTTTTACAGTCTTTTTTCTCATTTTAGGGGGCCTACTTCGCCTGGAAAGCTACTGCAATGGGAAAGAACTTTGTTAACGGAAAAACATTCTTGGAAAAAAGGTATGCAGGCAATAAAAATTGTGTTCTTAATCTTATCTTATGCCAGAAATTATTTTATTCCCCTTAACGCCTAATGCCCTAATTACTTTTTTTGTTATCTCTTTGATTTCTTTTTTGTAAGATACAATGAAAATATCGAGCTAGAGGATGCTATTCACACAGCTGTTCTCACTTTGAAGGTAATTTTTATTTTTGATTTTTTCTTTTCATGCTATTTGTCGTGTTCACTGTTTTGCTATCATCAATGTGATCAATATAAGCAGGGCATTGATCATCGTAAGCTTCACCGAAATCATCACTTTAATCATCATAATCATCATCATAATCATTCTAATCTTCATAATCCAATCGCTGTAGTCGACATTGTCGTCGTTATCATCATTATCTTGATAATCATTATGATCATAATCATTTTGAATATCAGCATCGGGTCTTAAGTCTTAAAAAGCCTACAGAATAGGAAGCCTTTCTTGATATCAGGTTGCAGACTTTGATTTACTTTAGCTTATTAAGTTTACTTCTTTTAACGGTTTTCTTTAGTTTGTTTTGGCTTGTTTTGATTTACATCAGTTTACTTGGTTTGCTTTGGTTTACATTTATTTACTTTGGCATACGTTGGTTTACTTTGTTTACGCTTGTTTAATAATGGTTACCTCAGGTTAACTTTGGTTTACTTTGATTTACTTATTGGGTTACTTGGATTGCTTTGATTTACTTTGGTTAACTTTTGTTTACTTTGGCTTACTTTGGTTTACTTTGATATACTTTGGGTTACTCGGTTTGCTTTGGTTTGCTTTGGTTTACTCAGGTTTACTTTGCTAAACTTTGGTTTACCCTTGGCGATAGTTAGTATTAAATATTGCAAAGGGAGATTAGCTAGTAATGGGTATTCAACTAGAACCTATCTCCGAAGTACCTTGATACAGATAATAAGTGAATGGGGTTTGGAATAAGACTATTCTAAAGGAAGGGTAACTGTCATTCGATAGTTAACTAACAGCTATCCCCGAAGGACAATGACAACACGGATAATAGAAGAAGGGGGTTTGAATAAGAATATTCTAAAGAAACCTTTACCCGTCTAAGACCACCGCCTCATGAGGACCACCGCCTCATAAGAACCTCTGCTTTATAAGGTTAGTTTGTTCAAGTTATTGAGAGAAGTCATTCCATTGTCCAGATGTAACCTCCATTTAGTATCTTTATTTATTCCTAGGTGCTATTCCTTGTTCTTAGTCCAGGGTCCAGTGACTATCCTTAATATTTTGTGTGAATTTTAGTGCTGTCGTTTTGGCTGTTTTGCCTTTGAGAATCGCCGACATTATTAATCTAGTTATATGTTACATCTGTCATTATCAAAACAGACTTTCTTTCTTACGCAATGTTAATCTTTGAATCTATAATTCCTCTAATACTTTTGAGAGAATAATTCCGCTGAGAAGAGAAATCGTAGGAAGGGTTTTGGATCGTACATGTATATCATTTTCTATATGGAAGATCAAGCTTCTTTCCCGTGATATCAAGGTTATAGAATCTTACGTCTATGCGAAATAACTTTGAAAATTTTTTGGACCATGTTCGTCATCGTTATCTATCTTCATCGTCATCATCACCAGCCGTTCAGTGCACCCCATACCGACGTCTTCCCCATCCTACCTACTTGTACCGCTTCTGTTCCTGCCAAACCTTGTACATTTTTGGTACCATGTTCGTCGTCATTATTCATCTTCATAACCATCATCACCAGCCGTTCAGTGCACCCCAGACCGACGTCTTCACCATCCTACCTACTTGTACCGTTTCTGTCCCTGCCAAACCTTGTAAAATTTTGGGATCAAGTTCATCGTCATTTTCTATATTCATCCCCATTATTGTCAAACGTTCAGTTCATCTTTGGCCACTAACATTGTCCGTTAACTTCTGCCTGTCTTTTTTGACTTTTATTTCAAGATCGTTTTCATACTTTGTGTCTTTCAGCAAGGTTTGCAGATAATTCTTACTCCTCCTTTCTCTGTTGGGTTATCCTTTAAGTTTTTGACATTTTCCTGCCTTTGATTCTTATGAGCTCTCTATCTGTTGATTTCATTCCCCCCTTGCCATTCCTGATAGCTCTAACTGCTGTTCATAAATCGTATAATTACAGCAAGGGCTTCATTGAAATGTTCTGTTCCAATCTATGTTCCTTCGCATTTGCTGTTCAGCACATTCTATAAGCTTTCTGATGCTTTCACCAATGGTTTCCTAGCCCTTCAAGTCACACTCCATCTGCCTTTTTATGGATTCTAGCATCTTACCACCGTATCATCGAACCACCCGATTCCCTGACAGTACAAGCTTACTTTTGGAAGAGATGAATTTTTGGACGTTCAACATTGTCGTTAGAGTTCAAGTCATTTGAAGGTCTTGGACTGAAATCTTTTTAATACGGAATCACCTCCGTAAAGACGACAGTCAACTCACTTCTCCATCTTTACATGATCAGAAAATGACTACTTGAAGGTGAAATGGTGTATTTATTGCCAATCGCTAGGATCTCATTAAGGATATCAGAAACAGATGAACTTCAAGACTTCCTCTCTGAATGAGACGTTTCTGTAGCTGGGTGGGATTGGAACTCCAACTTCACTAAGCTTCTGATACAAGGGGTGGCTGTATTAGACCACAACGCAACGATAGCCAGTACTCTTGGTGCTCGATGTGGAAAGACTGCCTTGAGTACAGGCTGCGGAGCCGATACCATCTTTTAAGCTGCCCCTGACCTGTATTAATAAAGATTTGCTTCCTTGATTGCAAGCTTCATTTTTTTGCGATTGCAAAGTCCCTCCCCTCTTTTGCAGGAAGGCTTTGAAGGCCAAATGACTGAAGATAATATGGAAATAGGCATTTGCAATGATCAGGGTTTCAGGAAAATGACACCGGCTGAAATCAAAGAATACCTGGCTTCTATTTTGATATAACTTTTCATGCAGCTTTAGAGATTGCAGTTTTATTGACAGTTTTGGTTGTTTATGTAATGAAGCACATTCTGTTGTAACTAAAAGAGACTGTTTGAGATTTTTTCCCTTAGCACCCCAAATTGTAAAGACCGAATCACAAACGTACAATTTCTTGCAAAATAAGTTTGTTTTTAATGGATCCATCAATGTTTTAAGAATCCAGGAACGTCTGAATGCAGCAGTTTTAGAGTATACTGTGAATTTTAGTGTCCTGTAGGATTTGGTCAGCTAAGATTTGGATAACCAGCTAGTTTGAATTTGAATCTCTGTAAATGTTTAAGGTCATTTGGAGATGAAAAGTTATGTCCGTCTTTATGTGATGATTTTGATTTTTTTCTTTTGGAAACATTCTTCAAATCCATCCTTATCTTTTCTTTTTGTCGTAAAGTGTAGTTTAGTTTAGTTAAGTTTATTTCATTTTACCTTTCCTTAATTTTACTTTGCTTTATTCTGGTTTACTTCGGTTTACTTTGGGTTGCTTTGGTTAACTTGAGTCTACTTTGGTCTACTTTGGGTTTACTCTGGTTAACTGTGGTTAACTTTGGCTTACTGTTATTAACTTTGGTGTACTGTGGTTTGCTTGATTTACTTTTTTGTTTACTTCAGTTTACTTTGGTTTACTCTGGTTTACTTCGGTTAACTTTGACCTGCTTTGGTTTACTTTGGTTTACTGTGGTTTACTTTGCCTTACTGTTGTTAACTTTGGTTTATTTTGGTTTTCTTGATTTACCTTTTGGTTTACGTTAGTTTACTTTGGTTTACTCTGGTTTAACTCGGTTTACTTTGGGATGCTTTTGTTGACTTGTGTTTAGTTTGGTCTACTGTGGTTTACTGTGGCTTACTGTTATTAACTTTGGTTTACTGTGGTTTACTTGATTTACTTTTTTGTTTACTTCAGTTTACTTTGGTTTACTTTGGTTTACTCTGGTTTACTTCGGTTTACTTTGACCTGCTCTGGTTTACTTTGGTTTACTGTGGTTTACTTTGCCTTAATGTTGTTAACTTTGGTTTATTTTAGTTTTTTGATTTACCTTTTGGTTTACGTTAGTTTACTTTGGTTTACTCTGGTTTAATTCGGTTTACTTTGGGATGCTTTGGTTGACTTGTGTTTAGATTGGTCTACTTTGGTTTACTTTGATTTTCTGTGGCTTACTGTGGCTTACTGTTGTTAACTTTGGTTCACTGCTGTTTACTTTGGTTTGTTTTTGCTTTTGTTTACTTTAGGTAACTTTTTTCTCTGGTTTACTTTTGTTTCCTTTGGTTTACTTTGGTTTACTGTGGTTTACTTTGCCTTACTGAGTTAACTTCGGTTAACTTGAGTTTTCTTTGATCTACTTTGGTTTGTATAATTTTGCAGAAAACGTTCGGCAGTAAAGCAGTTTAAGCAATGTTTGCAACACTCAGATCCTAGAATCATAAACTGGGCCAACTGGTTTGTCAAACCATTCACCGTATAAATACCAAAATGTCAGAATGTTATACTAAGTTATCCAAGAATACTTTATCGTCATCAATTTATTGCTTATACCAATGCCAATAATTCTAAAATCTCCAAACTCCTGATTAATTTAGATTCAATTTCCACATAAATGTCCATTAATTTAAAGTTCTCTAGTTTAATGTTATTGAGTCGCTACGATGCTTTGAAGCATTTGCATCCATCAGGTATAACGATGCTCTCCAAATTCCACCGTCTGCAGTCTGTGTTAGGCCTCCTTTGGAAGTATATTCGTCTTCTTTGAGTTATGCAATCACATTTTCCATCTTTGCTGACGGGGTATCCTCTGGGGCCTAATGCATTCTTACACGACAATGTTGTTACCGATGCTGGATAGAACTGATCTGTCGACTGATAATAATCTTGAAAATACAATTCTTGTTTCGCCTCATCGCATGGATTTGTGTGGTATATTTCTTTTTTATGGTAAACTTGGGTCTGTTTCGGCAATCTACAGAGTAAGATGAAAAATAAGTTAAATTCTTCACAGTGCATTACCTATTTTCGCCCTAAGCTCAAGACCGTTGGAAGGCATCTCAGATTGGGGGGGTGGGCTGAACAACTGAAAAGTACTTGATGACGTAATGATTTTACGACGTCATACTATTGTTTTCAAAGTTATTGGGGGGCTCGAGCCCCCCTCCCAGTCCCCCTGATTTTACGGCCCTGAGACTTATTACCTGAGTCGTTATTTTCTGACCGCATTTTTCCGACCAACCTAACAAAACAAACTAACATCAGAGAAAAATAAACTCAAAAAATTGAAGGCAGGTGCCCTGCCCTATCACATCAACAGCTCGAGCGTCACTCAAACACATAACACGCGGGTACATTTTCGAATCGACCCCCGTCAAGAAATTTCGGCACTAAGCGACATTCTTCGTTGAAAACGGCGTCTTTCGTCCTTGTGGTCGATCTAAAGCGAAGTCTCAGAGATTAAAGGCGATAATCTTATGCTCATCTCTGCCACTGTTTCTAAATTTAAAGCTAGTGGACAACTTTGCTGCTTCACAGCTAAAGATTATTATTCGGCCAGACAAAGGCACAATCTGGCTGTGTGACGTCACTGACCACAGATGCAAACAAAGTTTGCATCAAAGCGAGGCAGTTCTCTTAATGAGCTTCGCATTGCTGATAAATAACATGTTCGTAGATGATTTTTGAAGGAACGCAAACTCAAAGCATAGTAACTAGAAAGAGACTGGTTAGGAAGGCCGAGCCTCAAACAATAGTATCACGTGGTATAACTTGCAAAGTTCAATATTTCGGGTCACGTGACGAGGAACCTGCATCGAGTTTTTGGTGAACATGGCGGAGGCGGAATACGAGTTTGATCTGGAACAGTTACCTTTCGATTTTGATGAGCCATTACATATCGCTGAATCTTTAAACCTTGAGGAAGTATCCATGAAATTTATTGCTGATGAAGATGTTTCCGAACTCATCGGCGCAAGCAATTTTCCTTGCTCTTTTTGTGCCAAGGTTTGCAAGTCCAGGAGAGGCCTAAAACTCCATACGCAGTATAAGCATAATGAAGGCGTCGATGATGTTGATGAGGATGTTGAAAGTAAGCCTTATTTTGATAACAATGACTTTGAGCTTATTCTAAAAACATTAAATAGTAATCTTTCTGCTTCAGAGTTATACTCTGAGGAATTTTTACGTGCAATGCCGTCAACAATTCCTTCGAACTCGCCACTGCCATCAATGAGTTGATGTCAAAACAATTTTTTCCGGGAAGAAGCATGACTTCGAAAATTTTACACCTACTATGGAAAAATTTTATCCAGCTCGTCAGTATTTTTCCACGATTACAACGAAGGTATGGCAAATTTCTTTTTGGTGAAGCTTGCTACAGAAATTCTGGCTTTTGCAAAAAGAAAGTTGGAAAAGTTGCCTGATCCGGAAGAAAATCAGTCTGGAACTTCACATGAGGTTAATATACCTAATCAAGAACTGGGACCATTGGCTTATGTAGTGGGTTCAGTCATTTCAACAATTTACAGGAAAGCAGCATTTGGAAAAGTTCAACACGCTGCTTGGAAAGAGCAGGTAAAGAGCTTGTGCTTGAACACACTTCGTTCTTCCACGGACAATGCTTACATAAGTGAAGTGGACAGAGGAGGTTTGTGGACACCATCTACAAAACTGGTTGGTTTAATAGAAAACATAGAAATTAAATTTCGAAAAAGCCAAAACAGTTGAAAAGACCAAAAGTTTCCAGTATGCGAACTACAAAACATCTGTTTGGAAAATGAAACCACTCAATCAATTTGGGGCTCAATCATATCAGAGCATGAACATTGTCAAATTAATGATGAGTGCAGCATGACCTTGTTGGATAAAATTATCAAAATGTATATTCGTATACGATGTTTCTCTCACACTAAAGATTTGTGGAAAAAGCATTTAAATGAAAAGAGTTTAGAAAAAAAACAAAAAGCTTTGCGGAAATCTTTAAAAAAGAAAGAGGGAGAAAAAGAAAAGTGAAAAGAAATTTGACAATTTTTATTTCATAATAAAAGACCTCCTCAGATATAATTGGTTTGTTTTCTCACTTCAAGTCACTTTACCATACTCTTGGGAAAATCATCTGTATTGTTTTTCTAACATTTTGTGCCATCCAAAATTGTGCCATGAATGCAAAAAGTAGTAATATAATACTAAAACTGGTAGTAGGACACCAAAATTGGTAGTTTTTTTTAAAATTTGGTTTGTAATCTTCGAAACTCCAAGTTCTAAGGAGGCACTTGAGTATGTTTGTACAATATTAATAATAATAATAATATAATAATAATGATATTATTGCTATTATTATTATTATTATTAGTATATTATTATTTTCATATTTTATGGTTGATATCAGAACACGAACAAAATAAATAAATGAAGACATTTTTCTTTGCAATGAGTCAAGTCATGGTGTTACTTATTTTGGATTTTAGACAAAAAAAATTGTTCGAAGGGGTATAGAAGGTCAATCCTCCAAATTCAAGTTTGCCCTTGGGTATGACTTTAAGAAATAATTATGATTTTCTGTTGTAAGGACTTTGAGAAATAACTCAACTAATAACTTACTTTTCTCTGGTGCACCGGTACTAGACATGAAGTTTTCATTAATAGCTGCAAAAGCTGTATAGTAATTACAAACAATGTTCTTCAATATACTTTTCTGATGTCTAGTAGTTGTTTGGGTTATTCTTCCTGGGCTGTTTTCTTGGAAGACTTTCATCTGAAATAGTGTCCCATTTTTTGGCTTGCTTCCCCCTAACATTTCCCCTTGGTGCAATGGTTCTTTGCATATTTATTATCTGGTCATTATAACCAAACTCAACTGCTGATGGATTATCCGATCTTCGTCCATGGCTCCTTTGATAACCAAAATATTCTTCCACGACATCCTGCATAAATCTTTCAGTGAGGACATATTTCAATCCACTGTTCAACAAAAACTGAATCAACTTGACGATTGAAGGTACTGTAATTTTAAAACCTTCAAATGTTTGTTGAGAGATAAACATTTTTGACTTGTCTTCTTTTGAAAATTCGCCTGCTCTTCTTTCAATGCTGGCATGCCAATCTTCAAAGTATCGAGGAAAACATCAGTCATCCAACTTAATCGAGAATCATTTGTAGACGTGTATGGTTTTATATTTGGATTTCTTTTCTTTGAAATTCTGTGGTAGATCTCACATTGCACATGTCAAAAAAGTCATTCATATTTTGGCAGAGCTTGGCGGTTTCATTTGCCTCCCCACTTGGAAAAAAAATGCTGCAGAGCAAGAGACATAGATTTGCTAAGAACCTGGACAGCATATGAAACTCTCATTTTGCCAAATGGAGTTACGTTTATATGATCTGGCCCAATTTTCAGCAAACGATGCAGACCACATTCCATATCTTTGGCATAAGCTCCAGATATATGGCTCCACAAAAGTGTTTTACCATCATTCCACATTAGTCTCTTCGAATTCTCGGAATAGCCAGATGATAGCAAACAGTTTCTTGTCGTCTTTATAAGATGTGGTACATCTGATACGAAATATATTTTTCTTGATGGCGCAGCCAAGTTAGTGGTATAATGTACTGTGGCTGGTTGACTTTCTGTATTTACCATATCTTCTTCTGCTTGCAAAAATTTGTGCATTTTAAAAAATTTTCTGTTCTGTGAAGCCCCGTCACTTACAGTAAAGATGACCTTTAGATTCAACTGCAACTCCAAAATGAAGACAGCATCCCAAAACAATGGCCATAATTGAAAAGATGTTACTCCAGAAGAACCAGTAAGGTAATAGCTCAGCACTGTCTTCAAGGAGGAGCAAACACCGCGCACCAGGAACACAAGAACATGTGTAGCAAATTGACCTTGATCTTCAAACGAAACAAAGTCAACCAATGGGTCACCGAGATCAACATATCCCACAAGATCTCCTGATGTTTTATTAAAAACAAGGCCACTGGATATCTTCATTTCATCAAAAATGATACCAACAAATCTTTCCATGTCTGGTATTTTCAATGCATCCCTCCGCAACCTCTCAATATTTCCGGTACTAATACCAGGTCTTGGAGTGAATGCATGTTTGTAATTACGTAGGCAGCGCTGGCTTGGTAAAATCAAAACCTCTGAAAGCTCATCATAAGCACTGGAGCTCTTAGCTTGGATTGACAAACAAAATCTTATAAATTGTGGATGATATCTTCTACCTTTAGATGGCATTGCACACAGCTTTTGCTGTTGCTCCCAAATTAACTTCATGTGGGGTGAAATTTGAAGAGGTGACTGCTCAAAAATTTTTGTTATGTCTCCTTGAATCTCATCACTAAGGTTACAGCCTTGTTCATCAATCTCCTTTTTCAATTTATCTATCTTTTGTTGAAGCTGCATACACTGGAGGCGTCCATGTTGAACAGATGCAACTAACTTTTCTTTACTGCAAGACGAAAGTGGTGCATTTTTTTTGGCTGGTTCTGCCTTTTTCTTTGAACTTGCAGCAATTTGTTTATATCTATGTGTAGCCAATGACTTGCATGGATTGCAACAATTTTCATCATCTTTAAAAAGTATGACCAAACAATCTTTGCTTCTTAATGTAGTTTTAGAAGAGAACGGAGGTCCATCTGTGTCAAGAATTGGCTTGAATGGTATACAATGGCTTATTGTGTTAACACTTGCTAGTTCAGTTGAAATACCCTTGCAGACCAATGAACTGTTTATTTTTGAAATGATAACTTTGATGGTATTTTCTCCTATATCTGGCAAACTCTTACTTGGTAAACGCCAACCATAATAAAAACATGTCATTGACAAATCTTTGAAAACACTTAAAGAAAACTTTGGAATCGGTGACCATGAATCATGTAAAAGTAAATCCACTTTGTTTTCAAGAAATTCTATTTTCCATGGGTCCAGTATCGTCTTTTTAACTCCTTGCAAAAATGATGAAAATGATAAATATCCAGTTTTGGATTCATAATTCCCAAACCTTCGATCTGGCACTCTCCTGGGTACTGGAAGCTCATCTTCTCCTTTATCAAACGATTTTTTTGGCAAGTTTTTGCAAGGAACTGAACCAAGTCGAAGAGTCTTTCTTTTAGTAAATTGGTCTATGTCTTCGGGATCGAAATGCAATTCACACAGGTAAAATGAGTTATTGTCAAATTGTCTACTAAGGTCAGCATCCTTCACCCGCGTTCGACATACAATTTTTATCCATTCTTCTCTGGCTTTCAATTTTTTTGCCTTGGTTTCATCGCTGTCATTTTTCCCCACTGTTGGTATTTTAAAGAAAGATACTTTAACTACATCGCAATCTGCCCTTTGGTTTCTCTTGTTTGTGCCTCTGTTATTAAAACAGTTAAAAAACCCACAATTTTCACCCGGCATAACAACCGAACCTTCCTTCTTCTTCGCCACTCCAAATTTAGGCCCGAAATCTTGATGCAGGTTCCTCGTCACGTGACCGTTAGAAAACGAGAACAATAAGTTCCTGTGTTTTAAAACAATAGGATTCCTAACCAGTCTCTTCTAGTTACTATGCTCAAAGCAAAATAGGGGCTTGTCTACAGAAATTCGGTAGTATTAAGCGATTCCATTAGAACACCAATCAATGCAGCTGAGAACAGACTTGAGTGAAGATGAAGGTGAAGGTGAAATGGTGTATTTAGCGCCAATCTGTAGGATCTCAGTAGTAAATTAACTAATCGACACCTCCACCTTGACTCTTGACTGTGACGCTTCCGTAGCTGGGGCTCTAACCCCGACGTGGGTGAGCTTATGACACCACAAGCCAGCTGGATTCAGCCACGACGCCACAGCACCTTTAAGTGTGCTTCAAGTGCACAAGGTTGCTTGTAAATAAGGCATGTATGTATTTGGGGGCAGCGGTCTAAAAATGATGGATGCAGAGGACAGTTCAGTAAACATCATTCAGCTGCATTCAGAGGTATTTCAGTAAACTGCTGTATACGATTCATTAGGCGGGGAAGACAATTCTTTAGGAAGGGGGGAAAAGCTGGGGGGCTCTTATTTTGAAGGGGAACGAGCTATAATTTCTCATGGGTGGAGTAAGGGAGAACGGACCCTGAACAAAGCCTCGAAACAACAATGCAGTGAAATCTCCATCAACAGAAATCTCAATACAGCGGACACCTCCAAACAGCGGACAGATATTCTCGTCCCAAAAGTCATTTCTTTGTAAAAAAAAAACCGCAATGCAGCGGAAATTTCTAGAAAGGACAATTACATTGATCGCACGCCTTTGATATCTATTTCGTTGTATTCGCTTCCTCAAAAAAGTTACCGACACCCCACCGACACTTGCTCCTAATTTCACGTTCGATATTCCAAATTATGCTATTTTCGCGTTTTCCGAATCCAGGTGTTAAAAGAACCAGTTGACTGGGTAATAAAAATTTTGAAATCATATCCACAATAAAACTGTCTTTTAATGCTAATTGGACAGTTATTAATTTCCGCGACTATCTTTCCTCGTCATTGCTGCTAATTAGAACTAATTCATCAAATAATATATTGTCGATATAAATGACAGAACAGTGAAAATAAAACAGATTTCCGTCAGGAAAGAAAGTACGACGTGGCCAAACGGTGGAAATCTTGTTTGACGAGCAAATTTGTGTTTCACCAGCGATGTCTGATCGTTTTGCATTACCTAAATAGCCTTACCTTACCTTGAAAAGTTTCTGAGATTCAAAAAAATTAACTCCGTTGGCTCCATGTTTCTAGCGCAAAAAAGCGCTTGTTTACAAAAGCGGATAGAAAATTTCCGCTTTACCTTCGTGAGCGTGAACGTTTTCACACCACCCCGCCACAAAGTTGTAGGTTTTTTTGCGTTTCCGCGAGGAAAAGATGCCGAACCGGAAATTTTTTCTCAGTTTTCGCTGAAAAGCGGATCTTCTTCACTCTTTATTTACTCGAAAAGGGGACAGTTTGTTAGGTCAACAGGATGAACAAAAACAAAAACAACAACTGATTATTATGAATGGGAAATTTCGGTTAAGGCCAGTCGGTTTTGAAACCGTTGGAAATTGTCTCCAGGACAAGATCAAAATGAGGCCCCATGAGTATTACGGATATGGTTGTTTTCAGAAAAAAGAGACGAGGGATAATTCTAGAGAAAATAAAGGGTACACGGAATATTTTTTGTGAAATTCTGTAAAAAGGAGATAAAACATACAGGGGGTAAGTGATATGTTTAGAAAAATGGTACGAGATATGGGGTATTCTGAGCCCCCCCCTTATAAGGCCCCCAGAATCACACTAAACCCGCTTAGAAAAACTCTCTTCGTAAATCTCTAAAGTCTCCGATTCTTTTCGATGAGAGTACACGTGAGTCAATAACCAAATCGAATTAATGAAAAGACGTGTAAAACAGTTTCATTGTACATAAAGAAGATTGTAGCCGGAATTTAAGAAACTTTGCTTTTATCCTTCTTAAAGGGTCTTTGTATCTTAATCTTACTAAAAATTCATGCCTGAAATCGTTCACGTTATTTAACGTTCTCGTGCGTTCTCAGCGACTTCTAGCGTCAGATAGATAAGCTCTTTCATTATTTTTCAAAAACACATGAATACTGCTTAGCTATGACCAGTGATTTAGAATAGAAAGTTGTTGGTAGAATTTTTGATTTCTTGTTAGTGCATTAGAGAAACACTTGCTCCAATTTATCGTTGAAAAGCGTGTTTTGTTCAGAAGTCAAGTTCTGTCTGCAGAAGTTTTTGGAGAGTTGGTTTTTTCTGAGAAAACTTTGATTTTTCTTCAAGAGAAGTATTGACAGGGCAAAGTATGTAATGAAGGCTTTTTCAATTTTCCAGTGATTTAAGGAATGAAGTTGTTCTTAGTGTTTCTAGAGCTATATTATACAACGTAAAGAACTTTTACTGCTGCGACTGTCACTAAGAAGAAAATTTGGGCAAATAAGTTCCAAAAAAACCTTTAGTTTCCTGAGGGTCGGTGAAAATGATAAGAGAGTTCCATAAGAGGTTTTTAATTCTCTGTGTAAGAGCTCAAGATAAATGTTTTGTAAAGATTTTGATGATTTTTATACAAGTTTTCTGCTATATAGTTAGTTTTTTAGACAAAAATTAATATAACATTAGTCCAAAACCCAAGACAGTTTAAAACCTCGCTAAAAACGTGGTTTCATAGTAACAAATTCGCTCGCTCTTTTTTCCACCAAATGATTATCTAATGCAACCTCTGAAGTTGCTTCATGTTAGTCTGTATTAGTGTGGCATCAATATCGTAAAAACTAACATTAAATAGAACATACAATATTATAAAATACAAAGACGCAGAATAGGAAAGACGGCTTGTGCTCCTAACTTCTCTGAAAAATAACAAAAAAACTCACTTTTTCTCCTTCCGTGGCATGTTGATGATCTTCTCCACTTCATGTAAAATACTTTTGATTTTCGATATAGATTTGCTCGTAGATGAAGATGATTGACTAAAACCAAGCATCATATACAGCAACATCATGACATAGATAATCTTTGAAAGATAGAGAAACTTCATTGTAAGAATCGTCTCTTTGTGATTTCTTCCTCTTAAGAGCTGTTCTGCATCGTCTTAGTGAAGTTTCTGATGTTTTATTGCCTAGGAGGGCTGTTGTTTAATCCCCTTAACACGGGGGATTGTATGGTTATATGCGTGGCTAAACCTCGTGTTTTGCAAATAACCGTCGTGTCTATGACGCTCTCTATACCGAAACATATGCCTCTTGACTTTTTCTAAGTTGCTTGCTTAAATATACTAAAAACATCTTGCGTTCTTCCCAGAAACCTATGGTGGCCAATATTTTATGCTAATTTCCCGTGTCAAAAACAAGAACGAAGCGCTCTTGATATCACGAAACAACTCGATTTCTAATACACGTGGCGCTGGGCAGATGATTTGTCGATCATTTTAACGCTTTTTCATTCTGCTGTTCATAAAACTCCCTCGTTAGAAGAAAAAATTAACCCAGCTTACTATAATTACATGTCACAAAAGGTGTGCTCATAGAATCGTTTATCAGTTGTACACATTTGAAAATATAACGGCTGAGACAGATTGTAAGATATTTTAGATGAGCTTAGTATTAAAATCTGCTTAGGTGTGTTTAAAAACGTATACATTGAGTAGAATATGTCACTCATTGAAAAATAGCTGAACTCAAGGAAACAAAATGACTGATTAATAGTTAAACGAATTTAAAATGCCTGGCAGTCAAAATCCATCTAGAACCTATACCCCCTACGAAAAAAACCAAGATTTAAATAAGACAACATGGGGAATCATAAAGTGAACCTTTGAATGTCTACGCAGATCGCAAAACTGAAGTTTTTGCCACATGTTATGGTAAACTATGCTTGTAGAGCATAAATTTATTTATAGGACGCTTCTGCCAAGAATTTGACATGAAGGCTTTTTTAGTACAATATGAGATAGAGGGCCGAGAAAACTGCCCAGATAAAGGCAATGACAGTAATGAAGATGCTAATGAAGACAGTATGAAATGAACATACTGAGGAATACATGAAATGAACATTCTAACGAATACAGTATGAAATGAACATGCTGACGAATGCATTGCATATTATTGTATGAAACGGAAATGTTAAAAAATATGCTATGAATTTTTTAAATGAAGGTGCTTACAGTATGAAAACGGGGTGAAGAAATACAGATGCTAATGAATATGGGATGAAATGAAGATGCTTATGAATGCAGTATGAAATGAAGATGCTAATGAATTAGGTGTACAATGAAGTTGTAATGAATAAAGTGTGAAATAAACATGCTGATGAGTATAGTATGAAATGAAGATGCTAATGAATACAGTTTGAAATGAAGATGCTAATGAATACAGTTTGAAATGAAGATGCTTATGAATATGGTATGCAATGAAGATGCTTATGAATACGGTATGAAATGAAGATGCTAATGAATATGGTATGCAATGAAGATGCTAATGAATATGGTATGCAATGAAGATGCTAATGAATACGGTATGAAATCAGACGGTAATCAATACAATATAAAATGAACACGTTAACGACTCCAATGCTAGCATCAAATGAAGATGCTAATAAATACGGTATGAAATTCAGATCGTAATATATACGGGATGAAGAAATGAAGATGCTAATAAATGCGATACGGTTAGAAATGTATGAGCTTTTCTCAGCCGTTACCTCCGGGGGTAACCGGCGTACCAGTGGTCAGTATGTCTTTTGCTTTCAAGCGGAAAACGAACCACGCCAACTCACTCTACGCATCACGAGATTTCGGTTCCTTGATGGCCGCCTGTGTACGTTGGCTTAAATTAGAATCAATGAATATATTTTTATTCTTCTTAATATTTTCATCAATCTGTCTAGGGGTATAAGGAACTTTTTAACCCTCCACGCTGCTATTAGTTCTGTTTTATTAATTGGTTTAACCCTGGCCAATCAATATGTTCTGATCAATAAACCTAGCTCAATCATGATTGTAAACATCGCATAATTATTTAAAAGTTTATTGTCTATTTATCATCTAGATTACGAAACCTTAAGTAGTTTAAATGTGATGATGATTTAATGGATTAATTTAGGCAACGTTTTATTTGCAAAATGGCGGTGCTGCTAATTGATGCGCACGTGCTCTTTTGGCCGAGGTGTTTTCTTACTCGATAATGACTGAGCGCTATAATGAAAAGAACGATTATGTTAAAACCTCGATGGTTATAATTTCTCCAGGAGGTGTAATGTTTTTGTTTTCTTTTAAACAGTTTCGAAGGATTTCGCAGGGGACGTACCAGGATTAGCTTCTACGGTTTCCCATAAATCAGCGCCAGCAAAATTGGCAACGAAACCCTTAGCACCCGTCGTATACTTTCTTCATTTCACACCATGTTCATTTCTTTCTTCATTTCATACCATATTCAATACCTTCTTCATTTCATACCATATTCATTGCCTTCTTAGTTTCATACCATATTCATAACCTTCTTCATTTCATACCATATTCATTGCCTTCTTAATTTCATACCGCATTCAATACCTTCTTCATTTCATACCATATTCAATACCTTCTTCATTTCACACCATATTCAATACCTTCTTCATTTCACACCATATTCAATACCTTCTTCATTTCATACCATATTCAATACCTTCTTCATTTCATTCCATATTCATTACCTTCTTGATGTCATTACATTTTCATTACCTTCTTAATGTCCTATCATAGTCATTGCCTTCTTCGTTTCATACTAAATTTATTACCTTCTAAATTTCATGCCATACTCATTCTCTTCTTCATTTCCTACCATATCATTACCTTCTTCATTTCATAAAATAATTGCACCATGTGTGCTTAGTGTTACGGTTAATTTTTAGGTGAAAATTCGGTTTGGGTAAAATGGAAAACTATAGAGAGCAGCTGATGTTGCATTTTTCTAAGTTGTGGGACGTGACTGTGTAACTAAGAAAATTGATTACGCAGATTACTTCATATCCTAAGTTTTTCGATAAACAAACATCTGAACTGCGTTGAGTTGCTCTATTTTGCCACTCCCCACTCAAAAAATGATGTTTCGCACTGTTTCCAGCAATGTAACATTTATTAATATCACGAGAAACGAAATTTACGCTATTTCTAGCCTCGCAGCAATCAGACTATAGCAATTTTTCGGTTCGAGATTTTCGCAAAAGCTTTTCTAAGTGATATCTTTGTTCTCACTTTTGTTGTAACCACTGCCTTGTGGGGATGCGAGCTTGATTAGGACAATTGAGATGGGGATATTTCTAGAAAAATTCCAAGGAATGTGAGGCTAAATCTGGTGAAAAATAAGGGTTTATGGGATGTTTTATTGTATTCTAGGATAAATAGGAGACATTTCAAGAAATTAAACAGACGGGGGAATATATTTGGAAATATTGTTTGCGGTACAGGCTATCTGCAATCCCCCCCTTATGGGGCCTTGAGAGTGAGAAATCTGGGAAGGATATTAAGAGAAACAGGAGAGACAGACGTACACACACTCCCCAAAGAAGCATCACGGCTGGTCGTTTTTGATAGCGAAAATATATTCGCCTTTGGTAACGAGGTTTAACTTTTGATGCTTTTCGGTTTCGCCGAACACCTCGTTGTAGTCTTGAGGAATCATCTTTCAATTGAGAAACTTATCCGACTTTTCCAATGATTCGCTATATTCGTTGCCAGGCTCTGGATATGTTTAAAGCTTTTTGAAGTGAATGAGTGGGCTTTTAGGCGGATGAATAACCCCGTCAACAAATGTAGCGTGCCGAATACATCTAGAATCCAGACTCTACGCTATGTCGATTTCTTTGACCTCATTGTAGTCGGAAAACATCTTATCCTCCTAAGCCGTTCGGCAGTGCGCTAATTCATAAAGTCACTCGGTCATGAATAAGCAAAATGGATGAGACATAGTTGATCTTGGAGGTGTTTTGTTGGATTAAGAGTTTTGTTTGTTTTGTCCAAGTAGAACATTTTGAACTGAAAACTGGCACGGTAGAGATAGCTCCATGTAAACATAATGTTAGAAAACTACAGAAAAGTCTCGTGGCTATTTGGACCGATTTAGGCCGTTACAGACTGGGCCATATTTGAGTTATGGAGTCCATATTTTAGCGCGTTTTAGCAACAAACATATTACTCAGTCTCATAGTCACGATTTTTTTTTATCAATCTTTATACATGATACCCTTTCATTCGTATTAAAATACATTCTAAATTTATGGAATAGCTGATACATATTTCTCAGCAATTTCTTAGAAGAAGCCTACCCAAGTCAACCGAACAGTTTAGTGCTGCTCTTTCAAGAGGTCGTGATTGGTAGCTACTTTGTGTTCGGAAGGAAGTTTTGGGGGACCTGTATGGAGCTAGTTAGAGAAATGCTTGTTCTAATGCTTAGTGGCAGAAAAATGAAAACTAGGTTTTATTACATTCAAGCATTAGCCTTTTTGGATTTGCCAGTTTATTTCAAGCCTTAGCCATCAGTTTTCTAATGATAGTTTTCGTAGTTTATGATTCGGTACCCCTACCTCTGGTAAAGAATACTTATGTGCTCTTTCCCATCCCATGTACATACATTACACCCAATTTGTTTGGAACGATTTCGATGGTTTCCTTACTAAGCATTTTCCAGTTAGGATAGAGTTAAGCTTGTTGTTTGCAGACTTGTAAATAGCTCTTTCTTGGTCGACTCGACTCGTGTAATCAAGCGAAATAAATATTACTCTCGCTAGCAGATTTGCGGAATAAGCAAATACCTTCTTACCTGTAAGAACGTGAAAAATATTCTTCTTAATATCATTTTGTCCTAATATTTTCATATCAGTTACTATCATATCAAAATCACTTCACACTACTAAGAAATATCGTGCGGATATTTACGTTAGGGTAGTAGTTGTTTTGTTTATATGCCTTAGGGATTGGACAATAAGATCTTTTGAAAATCACTATACGTATTGGTGCTATTGTCCAGAATGAAAGAGAAACCGCTATTATCCTATGAGAGGCCACTGTGCCATTTTGATATCTTTTACATTGTTTACAAAACATTCTAAAACATACAACGACAGGGGACTTGTTAGACAAAGGGACAATGTTTGGAGGTTTCAAACTTTCCTTGGCCTACAAAAATGCTCTGTTTACTTCTCCCATTTCGTACACAGATCTATTATAGAACCTTTGAAAGGGACAGCTTCAAGTACTGAGCTTAAGTACTAGATAGCCTGAAATTGTAAAATTATCCTTGTCTCTCGAACGTTAACGTAAGACTGAGTGAAAACAAGACGACAAAGAAACAGTCATGGACTGTAGTTGTTAGGGAGAATTCCAAGCGTGGTATAATGTACAATGAACATTCTATCTTTCCCATGAAGAAACGTGGCTGACCTTTTGCTTTCATTCATTTCTTGACATAATAGATTTGTCGTGAGAAAGCTAAGAAAAAACGAATCCTCCAGTTTGAATAAAATATTTTGGTCTGCTTTCATTTTTGTCTCGTTGACGATGTATTCTGGAATATCAGAAACCTGCGTTTGTACTTTAGAATACTTTAGCATAAATTAAACTCTTTCCCAGTTTCATACCCTATTCTTTGGCATCTTAATTTGATACCATATTAAATAGTATCTTCATGTCATACAATATTCATTAGCTTCTTCATTTCATACCATATTCATTGCCATCTTTATTTCATATCGTATTCTTTAGCATTCTCATTTCATACCCTATTCTTTGGAATCTCAATTTGATACAGTATTCAATAGTATCTTCGTGTCATACCATATTCATTAGCTTCTTCATTTCATACCATATTCATTGCCATCTTTATTTCATATCGTATTCTTTAGCATTCTCATTTCATACCCTATTCTTTGGAATCTCAATTTGATACAGTATTCAATAGTATCTTCTCGTCATACCATATTCATTAGCTTCTTCATTTCATACCATATTCATTGCCATCTTTATTTCATATCGTATTCTTTAGCATTCTCATTTCATACCCTATTCTTTGGAATCTCAATTTGATACAGTATTCAATAGTATCTTCATGCCATACCATATTCGTTAGCTTCTTCATTTCATACCACATTCATTGCCATCTTTATTTCATATCGTATTCTTTAGCATTCTCATTTCATACCCTATTCATTGGAATCTCAATTTGATACAGTATTCGATAGTATCTTCATGCCATACCATATTCATCAGATTCTTCATTTCATACCATATTCAATGCCATTTATATTTCATATCGTATTCTTTAGCATTCTCACTTCATACCCTATTCTTTGGCATATTAAGTTGATACCGTATGCAATAGTATCTTGGTGTCATACCATATTCATTAGCTTCTTCATTTCATACCATATTCATTGCCATCTTTATTTCATATCGTATTCTTTAGCATTCTCATTTCATACCCTATTCTTTGGAATCTCAATTTGATACAGTATTCAATAGTATCTTCATGTCATACCACATTCATTAGCTTCTTCATTTCATACCATATTCATTGCCATCTATATTTCATACCATATTCTTTAGCATTCCCATTTCATACCCTATTCTTTGGCATCTTAATTTGATACTGTATTCAATACTATCTTCATGTCATACCACATTAATTAGCTACTTCATTTCATACCATATTCATTGCCATCTCTATTCATACCATATTCTTTAGGGTTCTTATTCCATACCCTATTCAGTTCAACTCTCATGCAAGACCCTTGAGGAAACTCCGTGATTTTCTCTGGAAGTAGAATATTTCCCTGTAAAGTTTTGCCTGTGAAGTCAATTCCTTTGCCTGTATCATCCGCTGCCTCAACACGAGAAATAATAAAAAGTATTGTCAAAATGCCACCGATAAAAATCATTTTGCTAAAATAATATCAACGATTTCAAATGTTGTCGCTTTTTTGAGTATTTCAAGACGACAGTTAGTCCCTACTATCAATCGATTGGTATGCTTTCTTAGAATTCAATTTTCGAAAGCTAAGTTCATGCAAATTCTGAGATATACCAATCTTAGTTAGGTACCAGTGAAGAAAGGTCAAAAGCTCCATAGGTCTTTGATCAATTACTTTTCATGTATTTGACAGGTGGCCAATGATTTTGTTTACGAGAACCAACAATTTTAACAGAAATTTACTAAATTTACTTGAATTCTACTACAGTTTGTTCAGGAAAGAGAAACAAACGCACAAACAGCTCTATTTCAGTACAATTAAGAGGGTCGTTTAGGGCTTCTAGGGAACAATGGAACATGGCCAATATTAAAAGGGAACAAGAGAACATCGAGAAACAGGGATCGGGTGAAATCCTCCTTAAAAATCCGCTTGATTATCAATCTAAAAAATAACCCTACATTGCTCCTGGTAACAAGGGGATTTTTTCAAGGGAACTGGGGAACATGTAGCCCCCCTAAACGACCCTCAGTTGTGGCTGTTATGGTTTCAGAATCTTTGTAAAGTTCGAAAAATTGCTCAATTCGTATCTATTCTAAAGTCTTTAATATAGTTACTTTGTCTAATGCTAATGTAGTTTTAGGCGGTTGTTTCTTGTCCTTTAGTTCCAAATACATCGGTGCTTATATTATTTTAGTTGTGAGATATATTTTATGTTTAACTCGTTTATTCATGAGACTTGTTTTTAACCAACGAAATTTTAGGCCCGTGGCATTCGTCATTCGACGATTCAGCACATTGCTTTAAATTCTTCACAACAAATGTTGTATCAGTGAGAAAATCCTTATCTCGTATCCATTCATCATCATAACGTTCTTCAGACTTCCCTTTACACCAACCAATATTCAAAACTGCTGAAATGGCATAGTTATTCTCCTCACTAAGCTTTTTATCATCAGGCAAATCTAACCGGTATTTCAGAGCACGCTCTTTGTCATATTCTTTTCCGATATTCTCCATCGTTGCCTCAGCTACTTTTATTGGCTTTGCAAATAATGATGTCACATCTTCCAGATTAACTCTCAAACATGATTTTTCCTCAAGCGTCTCCGGAGCATCCGCTATTTGCTGAAAGTCGACATCTCCACTTAATACCTTGCCTTTTAAGTTAAATGCATTTACACTTATCAACGTAAATGCGACGCAAATAAGACAAGCTGCTTTCAGAGACATAACTGTACCTTAATGACCTGAGCACTCTATATTGGTACTTTTTTTCAATATTTTGACACCAGTCTTATTTTGGTTGCTGTATTTTGAAAATTTTGGCACCTGTTTCACTAATTAAAATTTCTCATTACATGCTCCCCCTCTTGATCACTTATCCATCGTTGCATGATCACCCATATTCTTTTGATCCCCTTTCTTTATATGCTGATCATGGTTGCAAATTCTTTCTCACCTCCTCTCCGCATCGAGGCTCGAAACATCAGCAAATTTAGCACTTATCGTACGTAGATCTTAATGGGACACATTCGGGGCACAATGCAGTCATTCTTACAGGCATCCAGAAGTGATTGTCCCTTTTAAAGCTTTAAAAAGTAAGGTTCTTAGGAATATGAGCTGATAGAGGCTACTGAGAAGATCGTAGTCATTTCTCTCATTCCTCTGTTCAGTCATCTCATAAAACCAAACATCAGACTTTCGCAAAAGGTGGTGTCTGTTTCTAACCTTTGGGATTAAGGATTTTCGAACGGAATTCTGGGAATGGTTTCCTTAGTTACAGAAATTAGACGAGTTTAAGGCCCTGGCCAAACGATCAAACATTGTTGATCCAACATTTCAAATTTGCTTGTCAAGCAAAATGTTTGACCTTTTGGCCACGTTCAAAAACATTGCTCGTCCAACATTTTTTGCGTGCGTCAAGCAAAAAATGTTTTTGAACTTTATCAAAAACATCACGCCACTAATTTTGCTAAGTTTTGCTTGTCAAGCAAAAAATGTCGTATAAAAACATGATTAATATTCGTTAAAATACTTTTGTTGTATTTTAAGCCAATCTAAAGGGCGTGGACACTAAAAATTTCCTGGGGGAGTACCACCAAACCCCATAATTTTTTATCTTAGTTGCCCTTACGTTCCTGGTCGCCTCCCCCCTTGCCCTACCATTGCTCCGGCGTCCCTGATATTTTGGACGTGGCCAAACGGTCAAACATTTATTGTAAACCAAATTTGAAATCTTGGACCAACAATGTTTGATTTTTTGGCCAGGCCCCAACGTTTTTATGCTCCTGCTGCAGCAACTAAGGATTTTTCCCAGAGACCCCTTTGAGAATTGTTGATAAGAACAGAGGACTGAAACTGCCGCCATCTTTTGGGAAAGATTGTTGTTTGGTTGCTTAATATGAGATGAACGAAGCTGATGATTTACAAAGCCATGTATCAAAACCAAAAATCTAGTAATTATTTGATTACAATCTATGTAATATAAAAATGGAGGTTATATTTATATTGGTCTATTATCATTATTATCATATAATTATTTTACAATTCTATGTTATCGATATTTTTAAACTCTTCTTCTTTCGAATTCGGTTCAAATTTTCTTTTGTTCAATCAAGCCTATCTTACTCAAGTACGTTAATCATTATTTCAGATAGTTTTCATTAACTTCTTCTTCATTTCAATTATTCTTCTTTGATTTAATTATTTCTAGATACATTATTCTTCATGTCAAATCTTCTTCAGTTACCTTCTCCCACCTCCTACATTTTAATCTTATCGCAGTACATGTATCTTCATTTTAAATATTCTTCATTAACTTCTTGTCCATTTTTTCTTCTTCAGTTCATTCTTCATTTGAAATGCTTCATAATTTCCGTTGTTCTTCATTTCAATTTGAAATCTTCTTCATTCAATCGATTTGAAATCTTCTTCTTCAATCGATTTTAAATTTTGGCTTTTTTCAAATGCTTTTCTAATGTTCTTCCTTCAGATCTTCATCATTGTTGATTTATTTGTTTGATCTGCTCTTCGATTCTCAATCATATCAAATCTTCTCATTCGAAATCTTCCTTATTTCAACAAGAACGATCAAGAATCTTCATCTCAAATCATCATCAGTCTGGATTTCTTCATTTTAAGCATTTTCCCTATCAGAGGTTTTTCCTTCTTCATCTTTATGCCCTTCGTTTCAAGCTCTCGATACTGAGTAACAGTCTTCCTAATACCAATTTGTCTTCATTAAAATCTCTGCATTATTCCTCTTCACTTTAAAACTGCCTTCAAATTTATCATGAATCTTGATTCTTCTTCAGCTAATAGCTTCTTTTAAAATCTTCTTGCTGCCTCGCTATTCTTCATTATCGATCTACTTAAAATCTTCTTTGTGGCACTTTTGCAAACGTTACAAATTTACCTTGCAACATTACAAAAGAGAATTTCTATCGAAGAAAGAACCATTTCAAAGAATTTTCACGAAAAAATTCCTCTTGTCAATTTTTTACATTCGCATGCAACCCCAATCAACATACTTTGATGAACAAGCTGTCTACAATCCGCATTTCTGGGTTGCCTTGTAAAATGCACCATTCTTTTCCTGGTAATGCAATAACTGTTGCCATCCGTTCCACAACTTTGAGTGATTCTCATTTTCCCCGATCTTACACATCTCTGCTTGAAGATCACTGGTGGATTAAATATGTCATTTGTTTTGAAATGTTTCTGGAGGTCTATTTCTATTGTTTCTTCAAAACATACGTTTTCATACGACAGTGATGTGTGATAAAGTCTTTTTGCCTTTCGCATGAATTTCCTGAAAACACAGACATTTAATTTAGGCCCTGGCGAAACGATCAAACATTGTTTGTCAAACATTTGTAATTTGCTAATCAAGCAATGTTTGACCGTTTGACCACGTCGCTAAACATTGCTTGACAAGCAAAGAAGAACCTAAATTCGTTGCACAATGTTTTCGAAAACGTAAAAACATCTTCTGCTTGTCAGATGCAAAAAAGTTAGACAAACAATGTTTTGAGAGTGACCAAAAGGGACAACATTTCGTTTGATAAGCAAATTTCAGATTTTTTACGAGCAATTTTGATCGTTTGGCCACGGCCTTACAGACTGAAGGGTTAAGCATTCGGGAAGGGCCTAAAGAACAACCACTTTTGTCCCTTAGGCCCTGGTCAAACGATCAATCATTGTTTGTCAAACATTCGAAATTTGCTTGTAAAAAACAACGTTTGCCTGTTTGGCCACATTATAAAAATTTCTGGTCCAACATTTGTTTCTTGTCAAAGCATAGAATGTTTTTCAAAATTTTGCTGAAAGGATTCTGCTTGTCGAGCAATGTTTTGCGATGTGGCCAAATGATCAAACATTGCTTGCAAAGCAAAATCTCAGTTGATTTACCAACAATGTTTGATCGTTTGGCCAGGACCTTACCCTTTCTTAATGATACAAGTATAGAATCTTTTAAATGTGGATTAAATTTGTCTGTATACTTACATGAATGTTGCAAATTGGTTGTTTGTTCTTGGTGTCGGTTTTGCGTTTATTTGTAAAGCCAAAATGAGAAATAAAGATGAAGTTACCATTAGACCTTTGAGCGAAGTCTGTGAAAGGAAAATAAATGTCGTATAGTCATGATATTTCCCACATTCGAACACAGAATTATTGGCAACTTTTTCTAGAATGCTAAACAGCTAACCATTTCTATGTTCGGACTATATTTCTTCGGGCTATAGGCCTTAGGCCCTTGCCAACCGGCAAAGAGATCAAACATTGTTTGTCAAACATTTGAAATTTGTTAATCAAGAAATATTTGAACGTTTGTCCACGCTATCAGGCTCGTAAAACATTACTTTGCATGCAGAACTCGCTCAGAAATGTTTTTGAAAGACTTCTTTCCATAAAAACATTTTATGCTCGAAATGTTTGACGAACAATGCTTTTGATCTGGTACAACGTCCAAACATTTTGTTTTAAAGCAAACTTCAAATGTTTGTTTGACGAACATTGGTAGATAGATCGTTCAACAAGGCCAGAAACATCTGAAATTTGCTCGTCAAGCACGTTGCAAAGTTTTGCTCGACAAGAATATTCTCCTTGTGGCAAGAAGAATATGTTCTTGAATTTTTAACAAAACATTGCTAATCAATCCTGCTTAACTTTCTTGCTTTCTTATAAAAATGTTTATGTCAATACATAAAAGGTAGGAAAACATATAATGGCTAATCTTTGTTTAAATCGTTGAAAAAAACTGCCTTACCATTTTATAAGAGGTCGGTTGCGCAATAAACGTACTTTTCAGATAGCATTTCTTCGACGAAAGGGAAATTTTTCCTTCTCTTTACAAGAACTTATGGCCCCATGCAACGTATATATTCCAATTCTATGCGATTTTATTGTCAGTTGTTTCGCGTTTTTGAATTCCACTAGAATTCGAAATATTCGATTTTCGTATGTACGATTCGCCAGCATAATAATCAGCCCCATTCCTGCTTATCCATCTTTCATATTATTTCACATTCAATTGCTGTCTGTCAAATTAGTGACGTTTTATTAGTACTGAAATCATTTATGTAACTATTTGTCACAAAAATTATCATTCTGGTAGCTAAATCGTACGATTTGAAATTGTGGAACTTGTTTTTATCGAATATTTCAATTGAGATCATTTACAGTATGTTTGTAATTTCGCCACGCCCTTTTTCAAATAGTTTTAGATGAAAATTGGTAGTTGGTATTGGCAAAAGGAGGGAGCCAGTAACATAACTCTTTTTCATTTGTGTACTGTACCTCCCTAATCTTTCTAAACTACAATTGCTACCCCTCCCCCATTCCTCTAAAAAATTCATAAACATGTTTTCTTTCTACTTTCGGTACTTTTGCTAAATGTGAAAAATAATTCAAATTTTATTTCAGTTTTTAGACATATAGATGAAAGTTAGGTTGTCAGTTTTGGCCATAAAGCAATGACAGTGAGAGGCTATAATGGTTCTATATAATGGTTCTTATAACAGCTAAACTTTCTTAAAACTGCCTTATTTGGACATCTGTGACAAGAACGTCTCCTACTCCAACTTTTCTCATTACGAAAGTCCAAAATTCTTCATTTGCAACAACAGCAACCTTTAGCAACAACAACCACCGTTAACGTTTCTAGATTGAATTTAAAATTCCGCCATCTTCAGGTTTGACAGATGTCCCTTTCAACCTCGTTCCCAGGGATATTCAAGCGAGCCTTGAATATCCTGAACTTGTTACATGAGTCCCACTCCTCGGAAACAGTAGCAACAGCCACAACAACCATCAAAGTAGTTTGAGCGTCCAGCATAGACTCAATAGCGATAATTACGGCTCTTGTAATAAGTCCATGAATACCAAATGAATAGCTCTGAGAACGAGGTTGGGCTCTCTTCTAAATTTCGATTTTTGGCGCGAATTTGGAGTGACTGGGAACGAGGCTGGGCTCCCTTCTCCAATTCGATTTTTGGCGCCAATTTGCTGAAATGAGGCTAGCAAAATCGTGAAGGAGAATTAGCGTGTTTGCTATGACGTTTAGCTTTGCTTGTTTGCGAAAAATTCACCAAAACACGTGGGAAAAACTGGATTTTTTTCGAAGCTATATAGCTACCCTGAAAGCGGATGAATGATGGGAAATTCCCCTGAAGAACTGATGATAGTCGAAAGATAGATTTAAAAATTGCGTGGAGTTTTCAAGTAGTTGCGAATAAAAGAGCGTTTGTTTGTGTTGTCCTCTAAAAGAGCAGCAAAGAGAATTTTTGCAAAATTTCAATAATCAAGAAATGTTAGTAATGCTAGGCCAGCAGTCAAGATTGTGTGGCCAAGTCACGTGTGGCTAGAGATCAGGGCATGGGGTCGTAAACAAACCACTGCGCATTCAACTTGCACAAAGATTATAAAGATACGCGAAACAATGGTCAAGTTCCTTCCAAAAGATAAGGAAACGGTTTATTGTAAGTACTGCACACGACGGCACGTATAAAATCTAAAGTGATTTTGTGTGTATTTTAAAAGTTTTCCAGCTATAAAGTATTTCAGTTATTCAACAAATTCCGCTATATAATAAACAGCGTATATGGCTGTGAGTGATATCTAATAAGAGCCTCCGACCAAATGGGGCCCCCGACAAATTTTTAGTATTTCACCTTTTGGCCATATGCTGAAAGGCTTCCCAAGGACATCCCATAAACATTCATGAACTAGGGAACAGTTAAGATGCATTGTTCTAGGTTTTAGAGGAGATTTTTTTGATGCTTTTGTTACTCCGAACCCCCTTCACCGCAGAGCTCTTAGCTTCGCCGTCTCTGTATAAAGGCCCCGTCTTACTAAACTCCTATGGGATCCCAGCGTCTCCATTACCCCACTGTTTGTCCTGAAGGAAAAGCAGGAAAACATGTCTAGGGATGAAGTAAATAGCCTCACTGCATCCCCTTTCTTAATGACATGCAGCTAATAGGGCGGGGCAGGTCCTGACCCCGCAAGATAAAGGAGAATGCCTGCTAAAACGAGCAGTTTTCGGTTTCAGATAATAATGCCTATGAGGAATAGTTGCCAAAGAAAATGAATGCATTCTAAGGAATAGTTGTAGTACGAGTTTAAAGACAGGTAATTGTTGGTCAAAGCAGGTTTAAGAGAGTTAAACAAACAATTTACGTACCATACTTTTGGATTCTTTCCTTCTTAATGTCGTTTATATCTTTTATCACCAATTTTAACTTTTGTGAAGGACTCCTTCCAATTCCAGTGCAAACTTATTTTAACGAAAAATTGCTCTCTGAGAAATTTCTGAGCTGCACCCCATATGCATACTTTGTAAGACTGAAGCATTTGCTGCAGAACACTGCCTTTGTACTACCGTAGTAGGCGTTTTTAATTTTTCGGATTTTTGTTTCACGAATCAGAATTAAGGAAAATATGTGACACGTTTTGAAGAATTTTTGTTTATTTCCTGTTACGTTTTGATCAATAAAAAGTATTACCAAGAAATTTTTTCCCATTTAAAACAATTTTCTGCCTGCTGTTCGCTGCAGAAGTAACAAAGGGTATTAAGGAATCGAAAACCAATGTAAAATACTTGATTTACCGTAAATAAACTTTCCTGAATGTACATTAAGCAAATATTGTTCCAAATGCAAACAGGAAACTTTATGATGCAGCTTGATTTAATGGTATGACATGCATACGCATGCAACATCATCAATTTCAAGTTAGAATTTGCTTGGATTGCTTATGCCACGCCACCATAAAGCTATGGCTAAACTAGGACACATGTCGCGCTTGACATTGTATTCGGAGTGTCCCTGTCTCCGAAGCTGGCTAAACATGCGAGTGACAAGCGAGCAACATGTCCCCAGAGTCATTTGCATGTCGCGGAGACAAGAAATGTTTCTGTTGTCTCCCAGAAACTTTTGCTTGTCTCTTGCTACAAATTTTGTCGCGCGCTACAAAGTGTCTGAGATGGCTAAACTGGGAGACACCGAGGGGACATCAATGTCGCGCGCGACATGTCTCCTAGTTTAGCCAGGCCTTAATGATGTCATGAAAATCCAGTAAGAATAAACAGGTCTTGCTCTTGCCATAGTAAATAACATAGTTTTATTGACTATGCTCTTGCCCCTCTTTTAAATGGTGCAGCCAGGGGGTAGGGGTACGGGGTGGCAGTCACCCCTCAAATCATCACCAATGTAGTATTAAGCATGTGTGTGGTAAGACATGACTTGCTTGTTTTTTAAAGTCAACCCCAATTTTTATTGACCCCAGGACCCCGTTAACTTGTCCATACACTGTTGGACCTCTGGCTAAGCCAATGGCTTTCATCCTTGCTATGTATTGATTCCCTCCTATAACTCGTCGTTCTTCTGCAGAACTGTAGGCTGCGCACAAACTTAAGCAGGCTACAGGCAGAACTGCAGGTTCTTAATCGCGAGGGGAGGACTTGGAAATAACTGCAAGTGACACAGCCACAGAATGTGGAGCTCTTATATCTAACGAAAAACAATCTTCTCAAATCTGATTTAGAGATAACAACCATAACAACAAAACCATTAATCCTAACAAAATTGACAATTTCTGACGTCATGTTATAAATTAGATAACATTGTAAATATTTCTGATTACGTCATCTTGCAGGGGCGTGTTTACAAGAACTTTCTCTAATTCATGGCCTTTTAATATTTTGCTAATTAAGGGAATGTTTAAACATGATTCAAGGTCGATCAAATGATGTTTACAAAATACTTTATTAATTATGCAAGGAGCAAATAAAATTATCTTCTTAATGCATAAAACAGTAAACATTTAAGAAATAAAGATGAATTAGGAAAATGTTTAACTTCGTTTTTTCAAGCAGGATGGTTTCGGCAAAACGTTTGTCCTCAAACATTTGCTTGTTTAAAAAATGTTTTTAAAATTTGTCAAAAGCTGTGCGGAATAAGTGTTGATGTAATTTGCTTTTCAAAGTAATGCTGGTGAATTTTTGCATTTAAAGTGCTTTTGAAATTCGCTTTTCAAGTAGAATGTTTTCGGCAAAACATTGCTCCAGGACACATTTCTTTCCTTTAAACAAGCAGTAAATGTTTTTGAACTTTTCTAACCAGTGCGCAAAATAATCGGGGGTAATAGACGGGAATTTTGGGGACTCCTTCCTGGATTGCGTGATCCAGAGCAGATGAAATTTGTCCATTTGTCGTTGACCAAACAACATTGGCTATTTGATCAAACCGTCCCACTTCGAGGGTTCGAGTACCATCCATACCATAGTGGCATTTCACTTGCGGGGTAATGTTATACAGTTGTTTGCCATTAGAGAAAGTATGCGACCACTACGACACGTGTAAACATCCCATACAACATGTGTGCAGTAGTGTGGGGATATTAAGTAGCGTGGAGGGATATCATGAGTTGCATGTATGAGGCATTTTTGAGTAGTGTTGGAGATGTTCAGTAGTGTAGGGCAATCTCTGAGTAGCGCTGGGGATGCTAAGTAGTGTGGGGGGGGGGGAGGGAATATCATGATGCTTTCGGGGAGGCATCTCATCAGTATTGCAGGAGACGTTCAGTAGTTAAGGGGGATATTTCTTGATTCGAATACGTAAGAAAACATTTCTAGGGTACTCTCTGAAGGTCAAGGTGAACGGTGAAGGTGAAAAAGTGTATTTAGCGCCAGTCACTAGGATTTCAGGATTTCAGTAGTTAGTTAACTAATCGAGACCTCGACCCTGGCTGAAATGGCTATGGCGCTACCGTGGCAGGGCCCGAACCCTGGCCACACTGAGCTCCTGGTACTACAAGGCAGTAGGATTACACCATGACACCACAGCACCTCAGGACACTTAAAGTGTGCCCTCTAAAATGTGCAAACTTTGAAAAGCACTATGATCTAAGGTAGATGTTTTTATTGCAAATAATTTAAAAGGGCAAAGCGACTGGGTGTCTTTCTTTCCCCTTTTCTCGCTCCCAGCTGCTACCTGGTGTTTATTTCTAATAGTCGCGAACATCTGCGCTGAATAGCTTTGAAAAGGTAATCACAAGAGCAGAAATTGGAGTTGCTATGCTATGAGCAACGTTAATGAATTTAAAGATTTAGAATTTTTGTTTTACTTTCTTCCAAAGAGATCTTCTCAGCAAGTTACTTTTTAAAAGACTAAGACTCCTGGTGGTCAATTCTACATAAAATAAACTTCACTGCATCAGAAAATCATCATAAATATATTAATAAGCTAGGGGGTCTCGCTTAATGATCAGTAATATTGGTAGCTATCCCGGGGGTACTTCCATTGAAGCCGAACAGGGGGTCCAGTCTGTTTCAGGATCTTACAAAACCATGGCCCAGTTTATAGAAATAAAGAAATGATACGGCAATTTTGGGGTATTCTTGGTGCTGGTAGCCTATAAAACTAATTTCCTGGTGTTCTGAGCTTAGTTTGCAACTTTTTGTGTATTCAAAAATGCATAATGTTCAAGATTAGCAAACCTTTCACCGAACATTTTATTGCTTGTTTGGATGCTATCAAAACAGCATGATGTTTGGTTCTTAACTACCATTTGGGGGTCATTTTAAGGATCTACTAACATTTCAGGGTTACACTGTTTTTTTAATAAGCAACTGGACTTTTATAAGCAACTGGACTTTTATTCAGCCCTCAAAGTTGCTTAAAATTTTAGATATTTCAGCCCTCAAAGTTGCTTGAAAGTAGCTTAAAATTTTTTGTACCAAACAACCACCCCTAACTTTGCGGGTCAAAAGTGTCAACTGTTAGGCCTACAACACGACTTTTGCTTGTTAAAAAAAGTGTATAGTTTACTACCATTTGTGGGTTATTGTAAAAATTTACTTGCATTTGAGAGTTATTCTAAAGAGTCAAGCTTTGGCTCCCTGTCAGGCCTCAATTGGAGTTCTGGAAGTGTGAACAGGGGGAAATGTGAACCCCCGGTTAGCTATAGTCATCTAGTAGTACTTTGTAGTGTTATATTCACAATAAGCTAGTATGAACGGAAGACAAGCTGTAATAGATAGTTGGAGTGCAGTTTTATAGAAGATAAAACCAAGAAAATAAGACTTCAAAGTGAAGAAGTATTCTGTAAAGTCCTTTCCATTTCAATTCACAAAACTCGAGAATAAACAGATTGCTAGCGTCAATTCGCTGGAAGAATTCTTTGATCAAGAAAGATAACGAAGTATATCAATGTCACTGAAGAGGAAGGTATGTTTTGGATCATTTACTAGCAGCCTCATCTAAGAAAGATCATTTCTCATTTCACCAGCAATCTCATATCTGTCTAGTTTGATTCTTCAAAGTCGTTGGGTTTGTTTTTCCATCATGTTGACAATTTGGCTAGATATTATACATAGTCTGAAATTGTGAATTAACGGCAAGGCACTTTGAGTTTCTAACAAGCGAACCAAGCTTTCTTATCAAGATGATGACGATTGCACAGTTTCGCTTGCATTCTTTTTCCAATAAGCTACTTGATTCGAAGCCAGTCCTCAAAGTTGCTTAATAATCTTAGATTTTAGCCCTCAGAGTCGCTTAAGTAAGGGTTTATGTGGCTTATTGGTTGTTTAAGTCTTAACGCTTAGTACTTTTCGTTTTAAAAAAGCCATATTGTGGCTCTATTCCTGCCAAAATGGTCGTTCAAAGTTTCAAGATTTGTCTTTTATGTATGAGCAAAACTATTAGAACTGAAACGGCTAAAAGTTGACATATCCCTTGTTGTAAAGTTGCTTGGAGGCTCCAAGTTGGAGCTTCTTCGTTCGCTCTCTTCTAGCTCGGCTGCTCGGCCTACCCATGATTCTACAGGGCCATAGCTACTTTAAAATGCTTAATTTATTAGAAGAAGGAGATATTAAAATTCAGGCAAATGCGAAAATGTAAGCCAACAGCATGTTTTGCAAAAAACATTCTATTTGTGTGGGAACGAATACCTAATCAAACAAACTCTAATAATATATCTTAATAATGAAGTTGTTTTGATTTTGCAGAGACGTTTTCAAGAAATAGTAAGAAAGGAAAATTAGGAATAACAGTTGCAAAGAAAGCAAGGAAGGATCTTATTGCAGTAAAAGGTATAAAAATACAGATAAATTGCTTTAAAAAACTATTACTCTTAACTTTTATTCTGCATTGATTGCAATTGAAAAAGGCTAGGCCTTACAAGCCTTAGAATTGTCGATATCGGTGTTGGATTCGCCTGTTTCGCCGTTGTTCGATAGTTCGGTTGCGCTGAAGCGAAGCGTGCGTCAAGTCCTTATCAAAATCAGAGGCATGCCGGGAAGTAGACTCACTGCAAAAGATAAACTCAATTGATTCACTCCAAGATCCACTTTCGCTTCCGCTCTTACTGTAGTATGAGCCAGTGTGTAGTTGTGTAAGTCTGGAAGTCAATTTGCTGCAGAATCAACCTTCTAACCAAAACCAATCTACTGTTCGCCATGACTGGTTGTAAGGGACGCAGTGGTTGATGGTACTCATGGCTCAGTAGTTGGGCGCAAAATGGCGGTAACTAACGACTCAATTACAGTGGGACCAAGCATAGAAAGGTCATTCGAGGGATCTATATCATTTTTTTCATAGAGTTGCCCATGGATGTCCATTTGGAAGAAAACATTAGACCGTTTTTCAGAGGTGTATGTAGCTAGTACAGAGGGTCCATAAATAGAGGTTTCGCTGTAATAAGTCTAGAACCAACACCCAGTGTTTCTTATTGTCTTCCCTATTTCTGTAACTCTTAAAATTATTTAATTAATAAAAATTAATAATCTACGATAAGCCACTGACTATGCAAGATAAGATTTTAAGTGACAAAATACTTCAATTCAAACTTAAATAAACATTTAGTCAATAACAATTTTTATTAATAAAATTTTCATTGATTTTAACAGTCGAGAATTGATTGCAACAGATAATGAATTAGGCCTTTTGTATAAAGGCTCACTGTAGTCTTAAAAACGTTTTTTTCATATAGAGTGATTTCCTTAATCTATCAGTACACATACAGGTACTGTAGGGCAGTAATAACCGAGAAAGCCGGACTGGTCTGGTCTTTAGATTATGGAAGTTTTTCCGGGTGCTTTAGCATGCTACAACCATGGATGAATAACAATCTTGGACAAAATATTTGGAACAAGCCTTTTTTCAAGGGATATGGCATATGCCTTTTTTCTACTTCTATAACTCTATTTGTTCTATCTTTTAACCCAAAAACAACGTTGCTAGTAGAGCAAGACTATTCTTGTTCGAAAAAACATTGTAACGGGGGAGAAGGGGGAATTCATAGATAATAGCATGTTCCAATATATTTTGTCCAAGATTGTAGGTTGAGACAAATACTCAATCATATTGATTTGGGGTCTGCCCTCATCTTTTTTGCCCAACCTCTCCCAATTCAATGTTGATCACTGTTCAGGGATTTCATGACACTTTGTCGCCCGCATGATGAATCGCTTATGTCTGATGTGAATCAAACAAAATATGCAACATTGAAGTGGGGGCAGGGGGTTAGATGGGGCAAAAAGGGATATGAGCGTACTTTTTCAAAATTGTCTCAACAATCTTGCCCATGATTGCAGGTAAAGCAAAGTCTCTTTGTTGGAGTGAAGGGGTTAGCAATTATTGGTTCGTAGTATGCAACATAAAGTTTAGTCTGAGCGATAGACCCTGTTCACCCTTCCAAAGCTGGCCTAGGCTAGGCCCAGTTTATGAAATCCCGGGGCTGGCCCAGGCTTGTGTGAACACGTAAAACTTGCCTTATGCAGACATAGAAGTGCCCCTCTTGAAAGCAGGCACACCCATAGAAAGCTTGCTATTATTAAGCATTCGCAATTGGATTTCCTATGCAAATTGTTTTGAGGTGCTAGTAATTATGATGAATATGAGAATGAACTAAAGGAGATAGCCACACGCTGTAATGTACACACAATTTATCTTGAGTCGATTTTAAGCTGAAAGTGCTAATCAAATATATAGATCGATATGAAAACACCAGTAATGCTTTAATAATTAACCATCATTTTAAAACTGAGAAAAAAGCACGAACTCGAGCGATGGGCTGATTATGGATTAAACACGAAATCACGTTTAAGGTTTCATGCTTTTTTGGACCAATGGCAAATTAGACTGAGGCCCTGGTCAAACGATCAAACATTGTTTGTCAAAATTTCAGAATTGTCGGTATCATTTTTAGAAGTAAGTGCGAAATTATGGGTACCATTTGAGGGAAAATGTTGAATAATGGGTATTATTCTAGAGAAATTTTGCAAACTTATTAGGAAGCAAGGTGAGCATTTTCGCAGTGCGGAATTATGGGTCCAAGTTGAATGACACATCTCTGTCCAAAACTGGCCGTAGATACCCCTCGAGCCGGAATAGGAACCTTGCGAAGTCTACCTTTTCCAGAATTCAGGAGAGAAAACCCCTAAAGAATGCACGCTAAAAGCAAATGCTCTCTGTATTCATTCGCACTTCTAATCTCAAAGAAATGGAGAATAAATTTGTTTAAAGATTGTACAAGCATAGGTAGGCCACCTGTAAAACTACACTATAGATTGACAGAGATGTATGTGAATAGAAAATCAACGTAAACATAATTTTAGTAAGCCTTTTTAGTTATTGAACATCGATCTTTAATGATTTGCCGATTTTATTGCAATAATAAGAGGACATAATTATGATATACGTGATGTGCGATGGTCGTTGATCCTGTGGGCTCTTTTGAATCGTAAGTACGATTTGGTTGCTTTTCTTTTCGACTTGTCGCAATGTCGCAACTTCGCGTGGCTTTTTCGAAATGATATACAGTTTGAATGGAACGATTAGCGTCGTAAAGCGTGGCTTTACTGATGCTGCTGACTCGCTTGTGTCCGAAAGCGAAGCGAGTCGATGTGCACCCCTGAGTATGAGCCCCGTCGAATTATAGCCGTCTAAAAGGAACTAAATCCCACCAGAGCGCTTATGTCGATAGGTGAGTTGCAATGAATTAGTTCCGAAAATTCGTCGGTTAGCAGTACACAGCAGCAGTACATTGCGCAATGTCGACGTAAGCCTAGCTTAAAAACGCTGACCCCTTATAAGAGGATAAGCCACTCAATTTCTCCATTAGTAAATTTTCGCTTATTGGTCACACCTTTAATCAGTGGTAATCTAATGTACTCCATCTTCATAAACGTGCTTAGTTTTCGTGCGTATTAAGAGGCCCCCCAAGCGGTTCTGCGTGATGTGTTATTGGACCATTTTTCATGCGTGATTTCGTGAAACGAGAAATTTTTACGCGTGAATGCGTGAATCTAAACTCCTGCGTGTGGAAATGCTTTTGCACAGCTCGTGGTTTCGTGATTTACAGTGTTGGCTACATAGCTGAGAGGCTGCTTGAGTGCAGGAATGCCTTTTTATCTATCAAGCATTGTCAGCTAACTATGTTTCTGTCACTCTCTCGTATGATGAATTAGTTAAGTCCCCTAAATTCTTAATTTTGTCTATTCCCTGTTACAAACTTGTTCTGGAAAGAATTTTTCAAAGCCAATCCTTTAGATATGTGAGGTTAAACATCTTGAATATTGATCCTGCTCAAAATTTTGGGGAGCAACGCCTGAAGTTGTATGCATGTGAAAATGAAGTTTTATCGCGCGTGATTGCGTGAATCGTCGAAAAATCGCGCGTGATCGCGTGATTTTGCACCCCCGTTGGGGGGCTCTATTAAGACATTCGTTGAGACATTCGCACATTCGTTTGGGGGTAACAACATAAAAAACTAAACAGGATGGATAGAAATAAATACAACTATGCTAAATAAATACAAACAGAGGATGACGATATAACGAGAACATAAGTTAGGAAGTTAATGGTTCGGTTTACAATTAATTAAAGTTATAGCAAACCAGCTGCTCTCTGGATGCTTTATATAAAATGGAACTAAATAAAGGAAAACGGACATCCTTGTTGAATAATCACACAAACCTTCTCTTTCCTTGATTTATGATTACTTATCAATTTGGATAAACCTGCGAATTATTTAGGAAATTAGTAAGAAATAGATGATAATTGCAAATATGAGACCCTTTTTATTGTAAATATAGCCTACATAGCCTAAAACGTTTGCAAATTAGGTTGCTAAACGAAGATTTCGCAAGCTTTTAAGGAGCTTTACAACGAAAGAAGAGACTTGATGTTTAAGGAATACTGACGCTTTGCACGAATTGTCAGCAATTAAAGTTAGAAATTTCCTTTTTTTAGCTATAGGAAATATGCATTCAAGAAAGCAGTAATAACCTTACCATATCCCAGCCATTACAATTTGCCTCAAAGGGCCACGGGGAGCGGAAAATAGAATAATAGAAAATAGGAAAAGGCAGAGGGATAAAATAGAAATATCTCTCCCCCCTCTCCTCCTCGATACTCATTTTCCAGGTCCTTTATACCTACTGAAAGGCTTTCATACCCATGGTAAATAAACCTATGGTCTATGCATTTCGGAGGGGGGGGGTCTTCAAGCTAAACAGAGCTTCCTCAATCAAATGACTATAAGGAGTTACTATATACCCAGATGTTGCTGATCAAGGGCAAAATAACAATTGCACAGCCCAATACTTAAACCTGCCAATATACAATATCTTGATTGACAGCTGTCAACTTCAAAGCCAATCAAATGTTGTTTTCGACTTGCTGCGTTGGCGTCATATTGTCTATAGCTTCTTATTAGTTGTTAAGCTGCTTAAATGGCTTATTCACGATTAAATGTACTTGATCGCCGCGTTTTATTCAAGGCTTTCAATCTTAACAATCTTAGCGCTATAAGCGCCAGTCATTTAAATCTAGTCAGTATATCTGAGTTATAAATATATTTTTATATTCCTCTGGTTAACGCAGTGTGTGTCTTCTCTTTCTTGGCAGCAAAGGCAGTTGGCTAATGATAAATGCTTCATGGTTTGATCTTCAAAAAGGTATTGACTTAGAATTTCATTTATTCCTCACACAAATCCTATCGCTGTGTTTGATTGCACATTTTTAGTTCTAATGGTTCTAACCAACTAACTACAACCTCCGCTACCCTCGCTAACTATGGCCTTCGCTTCCTCGAGTCCTTACACAGTACGCTTTTTTTATTTTTCAAGTAACCAAGGTGCATTTTGAGACCGTCGTTGAGGTCATTTAAGCTTGTCAAAAAGCTGAGAACTTTTAATGTAAGGACTTTGCTTTCGTGTGTGGCAACCTTTGTAAAATTTTCCGGACAAGAAATAGAATCAAGGCCAAAAAGGCATCATACTTTTGAAGTAGGTAGTAATAAGTAAGAAGCGGACCAGAGAGTAACGCTAAGTCTAGAGAGGTAAGCACGTCTGCATCGTATACTCACTTATATCTGATTTCGTGCTTTTGTAGGGCTACAAACTAAACGAATGAAACAAATTAAGCATCTTACCAGAAGCAGTTGAAATGCTGGAATGATTATTCACTGTCCTTTGATATAAAGTAATAACAATCTGGATGAATCTTTGATGATTACATAACTTGTCGCAGTGTTAAATGTCCGAAAATGTCCCAAGATGCAGAATACTATTTCACAATTATTGGTATGTGTCTTGTTCTATTCATTGCAATATTCGGCAACGTTATTACCATAATGGCAACATGTAAATTTCATACACTGCAGACGAATACACATATTCTCATTGCCAATCTTGCAATCTCTGATATCCTCATTGCATCACTTGCAGCGCCTCTTCGACTCGTCGATCTTTCCGGCAGTAAATGGTCGAACAAGATTGATAACTGCCGAGTAATAATTACCCTTACGTCTTTCTTCTGCAATGCTTCTGTGCTGAATCTCACGTTAATAAGCATCGATCGCGCAAAGAGCATTGTCTCGCCGTTAACTTATAACCACGCCGCAAACAGAACAAGACTTACTGCTCAAATCCTCATTTCCTGGGTTCTAGCAATCATTATATCATTTTACCCTATGCTGGATATGGTTGGATCGACAATGGAAACAACTCAACGAATGGGATCGTTGAAGTCTGCAGATATCTGACAGTTCTTGATAAATATTACGTACTATTCGTGTTTATAACTGCCGTTTTTGTGCCATTCCTAATCATGGTCATTTCATATATTTATATACTTCGTGTTGCAATTCGTCATTTGAAAAGAATTTCAGCCGTTGAAGTCAGCATCAAAAGAGCTGTACATGCTAATCAAGAAGCAACGACAAACCAAGAAATAGAAAGTAAGTGAGTTAGCTGATTTTTAAAATATTGTATAGCCCTGGGGAATACTCAGCGTTGAGACCTGGAAGATTACTTGTTTGAGGCTTTAAGCCTGGTTTTCATATAGCCAAAAGTGGCTGTACCAGTGCCATTGCTGAATTTATGCTCAACTTTCCCGGCCCTTATGACGCTTTTGCCACTAGTAGATTTTAATCGGCGACGTGTGTGTGGCACTTGCCTTTGTTCTCATTGAGCACATGACTGTAACAAGCCAATCAAACGCGAGGAAATATGAAACCATTCTATAGCAGCCACTGTAGCACTGGTACAGCCGTGTCTCAGCACTGGCCCCGCCACGTATTGCTTTATGGAAACGAAACGTCGCAACACTTTCTCAGCGCTGGTACAGCTGTGTCTCAGCACTTGCACAGTCACTCACGGCTATATGGAAAGCAGGCTTTAGGCCTGGCTAAACTACGAGACATCTGTCTATCCCCTCGACGTCTCCTAGCTTAAGCCACGTCGGAAACTTTGTAGCGAGCGATAAATTCGTAGCGAGAGACACACAAATGTTTCTGGGAGACAAAAGAAATATTTGCTTCCGCGACCTGAGGGACATGTTGCTCGCTAGTCACTCACATGTTTAGCCACCCATGGAGACACACCGAATACAATGCCATGCGCGACATGTCTCTTAGTTTAGCCACGGCTTTAGACTCACTACATAAGTCCAGCTTCTTCAATAGATGTTGTTGCTGTTGTTTTTAACAATCGCTCAGTGTGAAGCGACAAATCAAAATGAGGGGAGCGTAAACTAGCCTCGTGTAGTAATTCTAGTTGAGACAAGCGTTCTCTTAAACGCCCCTTATGGCTAGGCCACCTTAGTTCACCATTTTGGTTACCTAGTTGCAATTTTTGTGCTATGCTGGCTCAGGTGTGAGTGCCTTTGTGGTGCGAGAAGTCCTATTTCTTGGCATGTGCTTAGGATAGTGCTAGAGGGCAGGCAGGCTACGATAGATTACCGAATAAAGATACAGACAGACAGACAGGCAATTTGGGGGGATAGGTACCCTACGACTGCTTGGGACCCTGCCAAAACTTTTGATGTTGAAAGCCAACTCGTCTTGTCTAAAACCACGCAACTTTTGCTTCGTGATTTCCTTTTCTAAACAATATTAGCATACAGAAAGATTAACATCCTTTGCCAGTTTTGGAGCCTTTAGTTTCTAGGCATTAAGTTTCCAGTAAGAAAAAACGCTTGAAATGGGCTGTGAAAACCAAATAGTGTCTTCGCATTAGAAAGGCGTTTTGGCCAGGTGGCGAACATGTTCAATCAAGGAAAAAACGTTACAATAACGCATCCTTCTTTCTTTAATTGATCTTTCCAAGTAAAATATAAACATTTGAGTTAAGACATCATTCTTAACCGATCTGACGAGGTGATCATCTGAAAATTTTCAAGTTTTCTTCCCCACGTATTCCTGAATGCTTTTGTTAGATACATTTTAACAGTTAATATCTAGTTAAGCTAAAGTCAAAAGGCTTTCTACACTTACTGAACGAGTCATAGCTCTTGCCCCGAGCTCTTGCTTCTTAGACCATCTAATAGATAGGTCGCTCAGAGCAACTGAACTGAGAGATCCAATTCAATTTTGTGTGTGTCTATTTTCGCTGTTGCCAAAGCTTGCTGTTTCTGTTTGCGAACTGTGGGACTTACGTAATGAGTTTGTCATATCGTATTTATCTTGTGTTTATCTTTGAGGCTGTATGGTTCTCTTCCTGGTAGACCCGTAAGAGCCAAGAGACAATTAGGAGACGTTTTTTAGCTCTTTTTATTATGTGTTGATAAATTAACAACTAACTAATATTAAAGTTCCTTGTTGCTCTTCTTCTCTTCGCCAACTCTGCGTCCGACTGACGACTGACTTCTTCAACCCTGCTTAAGCGTTCCTCCGGTGGTTGTGCTCTAACTGGTACACACGTTGAGAGCACATTGAATTTGTGAAACTTAAGAAAGTTCTGTTGCATATTTTCACTCTTAAGTACAGTCGTTCGTCTTGTGGTATTTGTGCAATGTATACAGTGCCTTAAACTGTGCATTCGCAGAAATACTGCCAAAATTTTTGCTAAGAAACACAAGAAAGCTTTCGTACTGAAAACATGAAATATCTAAGAAATTTTAGATACTGACCGAAAAAAATGTGTATCCTATGAAATCGGACTAGTTGCTGATATTGCACCTACTTTAAGATAGCAGTTACTGTAACTTACAACTAGCTAGCGTTAGTTCTGTTGTATCGTAGGCTGACATACGCCTGACTTAAAGGCTTTCTTTTTCACATTGTAGCTCTTCCATCTACGATAAATAGAAATACCACAAGAAATCGACCAAGAAACAAAACAAAGCCAACAACATACAGAGCTTATTTATTCATGAAGGAACTCAAGGCAGCCAAAATGGTAGCTATCGTTATCGGCTTATTCGTTATCTGCGTCGTCCCTATCGTTCTCGTGGACATTGCTGAGATAGCATGTGGATACCCTTGTGCTCCAAAATGGTGCGTTATTTTAGGGGTTTGCTTATCGTACGTGAACCCAGCCGCTAATGTATTCGCATATGCAACAATCAGCACAGATTACAGAAAAGCATATCAAAAAATTCTAAAATCAATGTTATTCTGTAGAAATAACAGAATTTAGTATTCATTTAATGTATTTATTGTACATACATAAAGGTTTTCTGTAAAACCCCTTACTTAATAATGTTTTAAACAAAGGCAAGATAAGTATAAGTATAAGTTATTGAGCCCTTTTGACTTTTTCTTGAGACTTTCTGCAGATTTTAGCTAGTTCATGATAATTTCAACGTTTTATGCGACTTATTTGACAGGAATTCTTTGTCAATGAACAATGTAGGCCAAAATGAACATTATATTTTCGTGACATCATGAATGTGTGTGTTACATTTTCCATCGTTGGAACAGCTATGTTTTAAAGTTGGTCTAACAGCTATAGGCATAGAACTTTTAACTTTTCACTATTGAATTTAATTGAGAATTTGTCTTTCGAAATTACTAAATCATTGGAGAAGTATGGGTGGATCTTTATCTCCAAAAAGCGAAACAAATATGTTCCCCGAAAAAAACACCCTTTTGCGTGGCGCACTTTGCATTTTGTTAACTGAATTGAATTGCAATTTGGTTCTGCAATCCCATAATGCAGCTGTCGCCGCACGTGGTTTCTTCTTTCCATCAAACAAAATGGCCGAGGATGAGAAGAGTTGCGGATCTCGAAATGCTTTCAAGAAAATTCGATGTAACCTCAATTATTTAGTCACACACCGAACACGTATTAGCAAAAATAAAAAGTAAGCTTATTTTTATATAAAGAGCTATTTTTGCAGCTGATATGTCGCTTCTTGAGTGGCACACAGATAAGACCAAAAAGCTTTTTTTAGGCCATGCATGGCGGCCATATCATGATGATAAATGGCCTGATGTTGGCTGGATATGATATGAAGGGCTAACTTTTTCAGGCAAGACAGTCAGTTAGCCTAGGTCATGTCTTTTATCCAGTGGGCGAGGAGGTTAAGTGCAAAAACGAAAGGTTTAATTGCTGTGCCATATTAATTTTCAAAGAAGATCCGCACACAGGTTGGAACGTGTACGCACTGTGGACGGAAGGCTATTGTTTTCGAAACAATAGGAGTATTGTTTTGTATTGTTTTAGCCAAAATTGCACACAAGATTTCTTCCGTGCGTACAACAAAGTTTCCAACGACCCCCACCCAGGTTGGGACTTGAGTCTGTGTGGCAACTATACTATGCGCAATTTTAGGTGCGCAGTGCACACGAATTCCAGTCTGGTATGCACTGAACGAATTGCGGTGAAAACAATGCCCCTATTGTTTTGAGAACAACCCTATTGTTTGGAGAACAATAAATTCCAGCCTAGGACTCAAGAAGTTAAGTGCACTATTATCTCCACTTTTTGGGATGCTCCAGGTTGGAAAACATGCAATTTTCAGCCTTTGCATAGTTGCAAGCTGCTTGAAAAATCCCTGCTATACTGCTGTCATTTGCACCATCAAAGTCCTTGAAGGTGCTGTGGCTTTATGCAGCTGGCTAGTGGTGTAAGAAGCTCCACAAGGTTGGGATTTGAGCCCAAGCAACAGTAGCATCACAGCCAGGAATGAGGTCTCCCTTAGTTAACCTACTGCTGAGCTTAGATCCTAGTGAATGGTGCTAAACCACCCCCCTTCACCATCACTATCCTGTTGGGATCATAAGCTGGTAGATTGAACAAGTTAATGCTAGTGGCCCTTCATATTTTTCTCTCCAAAGACAAGTGTGGACATTTTTTTGAATGCTTTTGCTGATTATTCACCTTTATGTTTCTGCTTTGAAGGATCGTTCTTTGTGGTTGCGGTAACAAAATTGCTGTATTCAGCATCAAGTCGAGACAGGTTGTACGCAAACTTGAAGGTCATGGATCAGACATTTTGGACTTCTATTTCAGAGCAAAAAATCCCCTTCAGGTGAGCCATAGATAAAATCTTGTACCTGTAAAAAGTAACTTTGAAATTTGGAAGACTTTCCAACCACTCCTCCCACTCATATAGCTATAGGGAGGGGAGAGGTGGATATATAGATATATTGCACAAGATCTTTTGTAAAAGGGAAAAGCCATCTCTTATCTTAAAATAACAAATTACCCTTAGGAGGTTTTGGGGGAGCATCAAGTCAATTTGAATATGCAGGCCACTTCAGAGATATACTCGAGGTCCTTTACACCGTCTGACCCCCCATCTTGTTGGTAATGATTAAATAATGAAGTTGTCTGTGACTGAGCCAAAATGATCAAAATTTTTTTTATTCTATTTATGTTTCTAAAGGTGATTTCTGCAGCTGAAGATGGTGAAGTAATCATCTGGGATTACACAGATGGGACCATTGTAAAGGTACATTTTGCACTTATTTTGCGGTTTCTTTCAAGTGCCTGACACGACACTGTATTATTTTTATTGTAAGGCTGTCAGCTGTAGAGATAGAGACCTGCAGCTAGTGCTCTAATATTGTAAAATGATGCCCTGTGTACTCATTTACCAACAACATCAGAAGGATGGACAGCTGAGTTGTCTTTGGGCTTGTGGAAAGTGGTCCCAATGAGATTCAAACTCAGAAACTACTGACGATCAGCAAACCAAAGATGTTTCTCGTCTTTTTTGCTATCAAGAACATATGGATAGTCTTATCTTACATGTCAAACAAGCACCCAAGTCAGTTACATCATTCCATGAATATTTTTTTCTTTTTAGAGGCTTTCAGTGCAAGGTCCAATTCATTGTTTCCTAGTGGACCCTAAAGATGATGATGTCATTTATGTGAGCAAGGAAACGAAACGTAAGAAATTCAGTTTCAATTTGTAATTTATGTTGCTTTTCTTTTGGTGAAATTTTTGAAATGGCAATATTGGAAACCTGGACCTTGGACCCGGGCAAAAGGGACCCTGATCCACAGGTGATCATTGACTCAGATTGCAGACCAATTGCCAACTGTTATAATTATGTGGACTCCAGGTTAAATTTTTAATGCACACATACGCCATTGGATATCCCACAGAGTGTACAGCAATTTGGCACATAGTATAGCAAAACCTTGACAAGCTTTTGACAAGAAAGACCCCTGCATCAGACCACCTAGGGTAACCTTCCCTCTTGGTTGCATAAACTCTGGTTAGACTAACATCTGGTTGCCAACTGTTATAATTATGTGGACTCCAGGCTAAATTTCTTTAAATAAATACACATGGGCAATTCACTCCTTGGAATCTCTACACCCTCAGCTGGAATCTCTATTGTTTTCATAGGAACCTTACAAGAATCCTTTTTTTTCAATAGGAATCTTGTATGCTTTTTCAGGAGTAAAATGCCCCTTGTGAATACAGTACAGGCCATAAATAACTTAACCTATGCGAATTTTATGCAATTGCTGAATTGATGCTGAATTAAATGCGAATCTGGTCGAATCTGAATTTGGTGTTTTCTTCTTGAATTTTACGAATTTCGCTTCATGGTTTTGCGAATTTCGCTGCAAATTTGTTGCACAATGCCTTGTGCTCAAGTGCTAATCGTTTGCGAACATAAGGCCTCTAGAATCTTATGCGAAATGATATCAAAACACGGAAGAATTTATATAGAAAGGGAATGGAAAAAAGAAATGTGGAATTACAATTTTATCGTGTTTAAAACGCCGTTTTAAATCAAAATAATCCTGTTCGAAATTCGGGGAGATCTATTAGAATCACCGTAACCTTTGCTAATGAAACAGAGAAAACCAAGTTATAAGACTTGACAAAGCAAAAAATATCGTGCCTACAGGTTTACAATAACTCAAAATTGCTAAAGGTGTTGAATTCATGATTTTAATGAGGGAGAAAACCATTACAATATCAACACGATTTCGGCATCGAAGAAGGGAAAGTGGACTGAAGTTCATTAAGGTTCCGATAGAAAATAATTACTTAGCCGTGTTTTGGATATTTCAAACCCAAAACAATAGCTCAATCGCTCCGACTTGCAAATCGTATCAGTATACAGTCGCTATGTTTCGTTACAGCAATCGTTTAATAATTGTTACGTTACAACACGTTTAATAATCGTGTTCTACCGTATAAATTCAAGTCTCCTCATTCAAATGCCGTACTGAATTATAACTTGTTTTTCAGTGTTATAACTTGCTTGGTGTGACGCTTCGATCTTATTCAATCTTGATTTCGCAAATGATTTCAAAATGCAATGAAATTCGCAAATCCTTACACAATCCTCACACTCTTTTTGAAAGCGATTGCGCAAACGAAATTCGTTTTCGAATATGAATTCGCAATCAAATTTCGTTTGCGATTTTCGCATGTGCGAATTTCGAAAGTTTTCGTACGCAAGTGCGAATTCGTACGAAAACAAGGTTAAGTTATTTCTGGCCTGTACTGTACATACAGAACTGGGTATCCTATTGAGCATACAACAATCTGGCATACAGTATAGTGAAACACTGACAACCTTTTGACAGGCAAGACATGAGACCATCTAAGGTTATCTTCCCTCTTGGTTGCTAAACTCTGGTTTTGCCTTATAGTTTCATACCCTGTACCAAAATTTTGTTTCATTTTTCATTGCAGAAGATTCTCGTGATGGAATAAGTTTGATGAGGATAGATCTAAATGTCACCAAAAAGAAAGATAAAGACAAACTCTGCCATGACACTATTAGTTCGGTTGGATTTGGCTCTAAGATGGTAGCAATCAGCAGAGAGGTTAGAAAATTTATCTCTTGTGTTGTGTTGTCTTGCATCCAGCAGCATGCTTCGACGTTTTTGTACTTGATGATTTGAACGAATGGTATGAAAATATGTAATTTAACAAGGTGGTCTATTGGGGGTGATGGCATGCTCCCCAGGAAATCTTTTGAGTCTAGAATTGCCCTGATGTCATTTTATGACTCAAATATGCAAGACTCAATAACAAAACAATGCCATTTTGCAAAATACGGCAGAAAATTCCCAGCTGTACTGATAGACTTTCGATAAGCCTCCACAGGCTAGAAAGATATGAATAAAAGTATCTGAAAAATTTCCTTTTCCTCTAGGGAGAATATGTAGTTTCAATAAAAAGAAAAAGATTGATAATATATTCAAGGATAGAAAAGAAAGTAAGAAGGTAAAGTATTTCTTGTCCTTTTATGAGAATGAAAGCATAATGCAACGAAAAATCATTTCGCTTTGACGTCTTTACATGTGAAAGTGTTGTTTTATTTCTTTTTCAACTGTCATCATTAAGATGCTTCTAAAAGACAGGGCTTGTAGATGATGAAATAGAAAATTTGCAAAATGCACAATTTTTTAAGATTCAAAAAGTTGTGTTGTAGAAATATGTAGTCTGCCATATCTCTTTTAAGTTGATCTTGTTTGAAAGTAACTACATTGTAACATTTATGAGAATGTTTAGGACCTGATCAAACGATCAAAAATTGCTGACCAAACATTTGAGATTACACTGTTGGCCACGTCACAAAACATTGCATGAAAAGCATAATTTTATGCTTGTATCAAGTAAAAATTGTCTGATGAGCAATGTTTTTTGTTGCAGCCAAACTGTCAAACATTGTGTTAAACAAGCAAATGTCAAATGTTTGATAAAATGCTTAATGGTTTGGCGAAGGCATCTAAAGCCAAAATGAATTTCCAACTGATTGCTTTATGAATGTAATTATTCACTATTAGCTATACTCATGGTTATGACAAGTTCACATGCATTGCATTTCATCCAACAAAACTAATGATTGCGACTGGGGACTCCAAAGGAAAAATAGTTTTATGGTAAGCTGATGGTCAACATTTTTTTGGTTTTTCAGTGAAAATTTAACTCACAACTGTTGTTTAATCCATAACATGCGTGCCTTTTATAAGAAATCTTATGTTTTTTGTGTCTGATTTCACCATCATATCGTTCTCTTTGTATCCTTGTTATAACTTGTTTTTCACTTCCCGGCAGCATTGCATTTCGCCTGCTTGGTTGTCTGGCTTGAAAAATTATTAAGAAACTTCAGTTCTGTACAAATATAATCTTAAGCAACGCAAAAATTTTATTTACCACAAAAATCGAAAGCGATTGCTCTATGGAACAATAAAAACACGCTATTAAAACAATAGAAATAAAACTCGCAGGAAAGAAGGACGATGGACGTACTGAATGACCAAAAATATGACTTCTTTTCTTTTTTTCCTTCTTACATATATAATTTACGAAAATTAGTTGAATAAAAAATAGCAACTATTCAGCAACTTTAGATCCAGATATTGGCTACAAAATAAGCAGCTTGAGATCTGACCAAAATTCTAAGTTGCTTATAAAAAACCGTGTATTCAGAAATTCAATAAAATCTGTAAAACCTTTCAGGCAAGATTTTGAGGGTTTCAAAACACCTATGACAGCTGAATTACATTGGCATGCTCATGCAGTTAAAGACCTGGCCTTCACAAATGATGGTAAGTGGTAATTTACTATTTCTTTTTATTCTAGGTAGGTATACAGCTCTTTCACCTTGTGGGTATTCTCTTTTAACAAGTTCTGTTTTCTCATGTGCTGTCTAAATTGTTCCCTTATTTATTGAATCATTCTCATACATGACATTGCTTGTTTGTTAAACTAATGGGGCAACAATAGGAGATCTTTCTTGGGTTTTGTTTTCACTTTACCAGATAGCTTTTGGACTCATTATGGAGCATCTTGATTTTCACAACATTGTTGATTTCAAGTGCTGTGATTATGGTGTATGGAATATTTATTGTTGCGTCTTGATTCATGTTGGATAGGCCCATTCACATTATACCAATTGCCAACAAGACAATAGGAAATTTCAATACTAAGTCCCCACTCACAAAAGAATGTTGATGACTTATCAGAGCAGATCGATTTTCCTATCACCTACAAAACAGAGTGAAAATTTCTCCGTTTTTTGGAGCGTTTAGCATCTCATAGCTCTAGCATGTTGTAAGCACCAAAAAGTATCCCATACAAACATAAAGACACGCTGAAAGCTATCTGGTATAGTGTAAACATGGCCTTGATCTCTCTGGGGAAAATATAATTGTTTAGGGCAGGAAATGAAAATTGTTTGAGGAAGCAAGTGTTTGAGATAGCGAGAATGCAAGTTAGTGGCTGTCTACTGTGTTTCCTACATTGTTAAAGGCACTATCGAAGCTAGCTGTAGTTATTTCCATTCTACATCTAGTCAAACAGTTGCCAAGATTACTGTTTCTTCATATAGGTCGCTAGTTAACGTATTACTTGTTAAAATAGCATTACCCAATGAAGCTACATATCTGATGTGCTAGGGAGTGCACTGTTTAAACTTTTTGCAGAGGCGCACTTGCTAGGGGTGTGCTTGATTATTTTTGTGATGGTGACAATATGGACAATGTCGAAATATCAAAGAATTTGTTTTTAACTTGCTATTTTTGTCTGGAATTGCAATTTCGGCTAAGCAAGGTATAGATCCCTGTGCTTGAAGGAAGAAAAGGCCATTGTAAAGTAAAGATGGATTTCCAGTCAGTGCATTTTTTCGTTCAAATTTTGATTTGAGCATGTATAATCCAACACATTCGATTTCCGCACTCTTTTCTGGTGCGGGTATCGAAAGAAGGTACTTTTTCTAAAGCCGGTTGTCAAAAGGGATATTTTAAGGGATATTTTGTAGAGTAGACTGTTACTTCAATGTTGCGCAGTGTATTTCTTACATTTTTTTAGTATACTTTTCTCCGATTTTTTCTCAAGCCGGGTATCATTTCAAAGGGGAAATTCTAGACCCGGGTCAAAATATCATTTCCTGGAGTGCACCCCCATCTGATTAAAGTCAAGTAGCCCCCCTTCCCCAGGATCAGAAGGCCGGCGGTACTTAGTAGAACAGAATAGAATAACATTGACTAAGAAAGACTGTAAAACCATAAGAAGCAGCAAAGAGACACAGATGCAATAAAGTTCAATATTTAATACTTTTTGGAGATCTGAGTTGTAGATCTTCCTGGTGAAGTATGGTCATTTACTGTACATTAAATTGTCTGAATTTCTCTTAATGCGTGGAAAACTCATTTTCCTTTAGGTTTATACTTAGTATCAGGTGGAACTGAAGCAGTTCTGGTCACATGGCAATTAGAAACATTAGAAAAAGATTTTATACCGAGACTTGGCGCTCCAATTAAGCATTTATCGATTTCTGATGATGATACATTGTATGCCATTGGCCTCTCTAATAACTGTAAGTGTTCTGTTTTATTTCTCAGTAGATAGGTAATGGTTTGTTTTGAACTGTTTCAATTTACCTCTTAAAATATCACCTTTTCAATGAAAAAACTATGGAATTCTGTAATGAATGTTGGCTGAGAATACCTTTGGAGACAAGCTTGTACTCCAGTATAGATGGAAATTCTTTAAATCAGATTGTCTTTAATCAGGAATACAAGGTTTTGTTCTCAATAGGCCTACGTTTGTGTGCTGAATTTGCATCTGAGTTTCAGCATAGTCATGTTTGCTCTGAAAGTTCATAGTCATGGTTTCTCTGTCAGTTCATAAGATATGTAATAAACAATAGTAAAGCAGCTAACTCATGCTCATATAATTAGTTCATGCAACTGGCTTTTGCTTTTCTGGCTGCAAATTCTGGTAGGATGTAGCTTCTTCAGCCTTTAAAGTTAAGCTTCCACAATGCCTTAAAGGGAAAATATGAGCATTATATCACCCCTCCTATGTTTTTTCATGATTTTTTGTGTGCATCTTAAATCATGCATAAATTAAATACGTTATAGAGTACTTGAAACAGTCTTGAAAATTTTGCATTTGTTTTCTAGCTGTAAAGATCATCTCATCAGTTGACAAGAAGCTCCACTGTGCATTGAGAGGATTAGCAGCCGGTAAAACTTATACCTTACATTGATGTTTATATTTGTTGTAAGAACGTAAGATCAACTGTCCGATCGATTGACTGATTGATTGATTGATTACTTGATTAATCGACTGATTGATTGATTGCTTAATTGATTACTTGATTAATTGACCTGTTGATTGATTAATTGATAAACTGATTGATTGATTGGTTGATTGACTCATTGATTACCTCATCGATTGATTAACTGATTACTTGATTAATTGACTGTTTGATTGATTGAGTGATTCATTGATTGGTTGATATGTTGATTGGTTAACTGGTTGATTAATAGGTTAATCAATTGATTGATTAATTGACTCGTTGATTGAACAAATGTTTGATTCATTGGTTGATTGAGGGAAGAAGGAAGCATTAGAATCTTCACCTAACGAGTTCTGCATTCTAATCACGATTCGTTGATCTTTTGATTGGTGTATTGGTTGATCTAACAACAGACAAGAAGAAGATAGAGGTTAAACGCCCTTTAATATACGGTGAAAGGGAGGGGGGTACAAATGCTATACACAGTTATTTCTGCTGCATTTTTTAATTGCAATTTGCAGACATTTTTCCAAAGTTGAATATACTTGTACTGGCTTTGTACCAATATAGGTATCTATCACCGTTCATAAAACATCTAGTTTATTATTTCTTGTTTCATTTTTAGGACATTGCACTTCAGCTCCTATGAATTACGACCCAAGAACAGATAAACTTGTACTGCCTGGATCTCCTGCTGGTCGTCTGCAATTCTATGACCCAAACCAAGACTCTGTTTCTTTAATTGTAAGCAGTTGTCTATTATGCTTTCCCAGTGAAGTCAAGCTTATTTTACTCCAAAACTTATGGTGCCCCTGATTAAAGACGTAATTTTACTGGCACTATCGAAGCTTGTCATTAATTTTCAGTTTTCTGCACAAGTCAAAAAGATGCCAACATTAATATATTTCTATAAGGTCGCCATTTGGTATTATTTGTTACCTTGTGGCATCACCCAAGGAATATACATATCGATTACAAGAATCTATCAACCACACTAGCCTTTTCTTTCAAGAAGTTCCACTTTTTTTACAATGATATTTATAGACATCAAAATGGCAAACTAACCTCATTTTTTAGTAACTTATATTTCACTCCGCTATTAACGGGGACCATTTTCAGATCGAAGGATTGGTTTTCTTTTTTTGTTAAAGATTCGATCGATTCTTCGTGCTCTAATTGTTCTTACACGTTTTCAATTTTTCAGCTGGATGTAGTTGGACAGAACTATTTGTCTGGGATCAATACAAAAACAGCTCACAATACAGAAATACAACATTATGATTTCAGTTATGACGGAATGTGGCTCGCTACAGTTAGTACATCATATGTTTTATTATATACATTCCTTTATTACTATTTACTTGTGAGTTAATAAGCGGTAAAATATCCACCCAATATGGTGGATCGAAGTTAGTCAATCAGAGACGTGCTACTGGATTGGTATTGTCCTTCAAACGCTAAGCAGCGCACAGGTAACATTGATATGACCAACAAATTTTCTGCGTCTTCTTTTTTCTGGAGACTTCCGAGAGATCGAAGGCTCGTTCTTTTGGAGAACTCTGAGAAAAACTGGATGCTCCAAACTGGAAGGTTTTGCAGACTTCAGAGAAACAATGTTTCTAAAACAACTTCTCTAAATTCTTCCGTTGTCAAGAAAGTGCGTTTTTCGGGATCGAAGCCATTGTTGTCTATTTTGTAACAAAGGGGTAAAAGTCCCAAAAGAGCGCACCTATACTGAAATCAGAAAACGAACATTTCTTACCAAAGTTTTATTAATACGCTCTCATTATTTTATAGGTCGAGAAAGGAAGTTTTGAGTTGATCCCTGATGAAGTAAAACTCAAGTTCTGGTATTTTGATGTTGGTACCCAAAGGTGAGAATTATTTGACTTGGATCTTTCTCGTATATGACTTCCCAAGAAGCAGCTTCAAGTGCTTTCCTGCTTCTCATGAACGTCACTCACTGAGAGTAAAACTAGCTATACCTACCCTGCTTTCTATCCCTATGAGGTCCATGAATGAAGAGGTATTCATTCCAGGATATCAGTGTTGAAGCGCAAGCTGAAGTCCTGTATCATTTACTTTGTTGCCTCGAGCCGTGGATCTCCTTTAACGAACAATTTGATTTTCTAATTTTGTTGATAATTAGTTTCTGCCATGTCTGCAGGGTGACTGTTGTAACTTTTGCCCACCCTGCCAAAATTAAATTTCAACTCACACTTATAAAGACTGTTTCTTACACTGTTTAAGACACAATGATCACCGCTTGTGAAAGGCTTGTCATGATAAGGAGTGTTTTTTGGCCATCAGTTAACAATCATGTTTCGAAATTGTACTGCTCGTAAATTTAAATAGAGTCCCATTCACAAATGCGAGTATAGCTTTAAAGGTGCATTCGTGGCATCTGCTACATTCAAGAAGATATGAGTTGATTTGGAAAGGCTAATTGCAAGAGAACATACTGGAGGAGCACATAGTTAGATACGACAATAGTTAATAGCAACGATCCTGGTTATCTTTCTTATGTTGTGCATTCAGTGTAAGTGGACATGACAATTCAATGTTTTGTTCACTAAGGGAAGAATGCAAAATTAAAAAGTTTCAAACTAAAAGGCATTGGATGCATTCTATGTCTTTGAGTTGGAGTTTTTAGCTCTTTAACTGACAATACTATTTCTTAATCAACTGATAAGCCTTTAGTTAAAAGATATAAGTAATATATAAAGCTTTGCAATACTACCGGTTTTATGATATGCCTTTCTTCCTTTTTGCTTCTAGCTTGCGTGTAAGGCTAAGCTCTGTAGAACATGGAGGCAGAATAAATATATTCGGTCTTATCAATGCTGTTTCTGACACCGTATTAGACATAATAGTCACCACTAATACTAATCATGACAAGCCTTTGATATTTAGTTGGGCAACGTTTCGGGAGAGATCCGTCTCCCATCATCGAGCAATGAGAATTGTGGTTTCTTTCTATCTGTTGCAAAGGTCGGATCAAAAGGTGTGAAATGGAGGCAGAAATTTTTTATAAGCAAGGAGTTTGTATTAATATTTCGAGCAAAAGTTAGACCAAACTCTTTAAGGCAATAAGGGGACATAGGCTGGAAACTTACTGGTACATATGGCAATTAGATTTAAATACCTAGAAGAGGGACGCCAAGAAGAGATTTCCTTTCTACATTACAGAGCCCAAGTGTAGGCCCAGCTCTCATTAATGATGAAAATTTTGTCTGCTTGGGAAAACTCTCAAGGGACTCTTCTACAGATAAAGTATCCAGAAACAAGAATTTCAGGGAGAAAGAAAGTTAACAATAAATTAACTCGTGTCTTCAGGTAGTGTGAAGTCATATACTTGCTGAAGATAGTGGTGTTATATGGGTGCAAATATTTCTCTGCTTTCGTAGTTTAATCTTTTTATGCATCCATTTGACATGACTGAAATTGGAACTCAACTGTTTCTATTGAAGAGTAGCTCCCTGGTCACCTTTCATGTAACCCTCGTGAATGTGCTTCGCTCAATTCAATTCAATTCAACTTTTTTTGTAGAATACAACTTAAGTTTACAAGCTACATAATCTGATTAATAAAATAAGTACTGTATTTTTTGTGACTCGAGAAGGCATTGCCCATCTAGCTCGAGCCGCCAACAAAAAAGCTAAGGGAAAATAAAAAGTAATTAATAATTACTTTAAAGATAAACAACATTGACAGCTTTGGTGCATTTAGACTACTAAAGATCTAAGATACACAGCTAAAACAAAACACTTGTAGATCAACGACGTGAACAAACAACATTCAATTCTTACTAAAGGCAAACTTGGAAATGTTTTCGACAGCGAATTCAATATATCGTTCAGTTCGTTCTATTTAATCTATTTTAGAGAAGTAGGATTAATTCATTCAGTTTTTACAATTATTAACCAGGTAAGCATACCGGCTATGCTTCCTGTGTCCTCTCCCTATCCCCATTTCAATCCCCTCCTTTCTAATGACCTGTGTTAAACATTTCTCTTGTCCTTCTTTTTCAGATACAAGCAAAACACGGTGGCTGACCCACCTCATGAATATGACATAGTAACACTGAAGATGAGACCCAAACCAGAATCATCCATCTTTGATCATCTTGCTGTAACGACTGATTGCTCTGGTAGATTCAAGATCTGGACATTAAATTCGAATGACAATGAAGGTAAAGATTTCAAAAGTTAAATCATATTACTTTCCCTATTAATAGCCGTCTTCGTTTTTGTTTGTCCATACTAATTGAGACAATATTTGAATTGGAAATATGCATCGCGAAATGTAGAAGTGCCAGAAGGTAAAAACATGAGGTTTCTATGAAGAAATTTTCAACAAAGTCAGTAGATTTCTGGGTTTCTATTCTTTTTCCAAGTATTGTAGCAACAGACCGGTGGAATTTATATCCAGGTGCGGAACGAAATGCAACAATCAGAAAGTAAAGCCAAACTGGCATTGTGTTTTAAACAGGAAAGCTTGCAGGATACTGCGGGAAGACAAATAGAATTGGTTGAAGAGTCTAGTTGAGAAAACGAACTCTTTCTGAAAATTTTTGTCTGACAATTCACAGAGTCTAATCGTCAGAAACAGACCGAAATGAAGAATATACAACAATATTTCCACAGAAAAGACATGTTTAACAAAGCTTTATTCTGCGATAAATAATGGACTTGAGGGAAATGTAATTTTTTTTGGCACTATCGAAGCTTGTCATAAACTATCAGTTTTCTGCACAAGTCAAAAAGCTGCCTACAACAACATATTCCTACAAGGTCGCCATCTAGCACTTCTCTATTACTATATGGCATTACCCAAGGAATGAACATAAGACATTCTTTACACGTCGGTTCAACGCGAATTTAAAAGTTGATTTTAAAGGGATATAGTTTCAGTTAACTGTGCGTTCCATTCATAGTAACCTTTCTTGAGATTACTTCACATTACTTAAATATATTTCAATGATTGGAGTAACAAAAATATTCTTAAAGGAAAATCTTCTCATTCTAATATAATCATCCATTCTTGGTTTTAGAATCGCATCCTAGTACTCAAAGAACCTGGTCCTGCCATGCTGTTTGTTACTATGGAAATGGTCCCTGTGGAAAAGCCTCGTTTTCAGAAGATGGTTCACTGCTTGCTGTTGTTTATGGAAAGGTAAGTCAGTCTTTCTCCCTTGAATTATCCAAGTTTCTCTTTGACAAACAATGGAAAGTGTGCGATATCACGGGTGATTTGTTATCCTTAGCATTCTGTGTGTAATTGGGCGTGTTTGTTTATCGCTCGTCCAACAAGGAAGAATGCAAAATTGAATTTTATTTCATTGATCATTGCTCAAGTTATTTCTGTAGCTTCAGCATTCTCATCATTGAAATTACATCACGAAGATAATTTTATTTTATTCTTGTTCTTCTAATTTTAACAGGCTTATTAACGTAAAAGCGTATGATTTTGTTATCAGGATAGTCGGTTAAATTCATTTTAACTTGCTGATTACTTGCCGAAAATGTCCAAGTGAAAGAGTTCAGGTTCAAACCTCTAACTAGATCAAGAACTCTAATTAGAATGTGCTGCAAAAATTATTTATTGCAATTTAGGCTGATGTTTTTTATTAACCACACTGTTGGTCATCAGTCTTGCATCGATAGCGAATGCATTATGGGGGGGGGGGGGAATCGTGTCTACGTTTCTTAACCTAGAAGCTCTCAAACAAACACGGCTGTCCCGATAAGGCTGAAGAAGTTTTCATCTTCAAGCCTTATATTGAAGCCTCGAAAGAACACAATCAAATGCAGTGTGCACAAGTGTTATTATACAATTTATATAATAATACAGTTTGTGTAATGTTGTATAAGTTGTAGTTGTGTGAAAAACGCTGCAATGTCTACTAAATGTTTGTAAAAAGATAAGGGTTGTAAGATCTTTGAGAAGTTCCAAACCGATTGCTCGTGTAGTAAGACGAAATGCATAAAAAAATGCAGTGTTCTTTGAGTTTTTAATAAGTGTTTACGTGTTTTTTAAGCCTAAAAATTGCGATCTTGTATGAATGGTTTAAGCCACTCGAGCTCAAAGTCTGTCATCCATTGACCAAGAAAAACTGTGTGTATAAATGGATGATTTGGTTTTGCCCCCTCCCCCCCAAAATGCTTCTCATATTTTTCATTTACTTTTTTCAGACCATAACAATTTGGGATTCAGAAACTGGAGAAATGAAAACAAGTTTATACAGTCCTGTACAAAATGAGACACTCAGGTGAAGAAAATGAACAATTTAACATGAATTTATTCCTTTAAATACCATTGTTTAACCAAGTGTAAATTTCTATCACATGCATTTTCAAACCGAATTCTCTTCCTTGCAGTGACATAGTATTTGGTAGTGGTTCAGCTGCTGCATACATGATGGCAAGAACTGATCATTATCTCATCTGTTGGAATCTTTTAACTTGTTCTGTTTGGTGGAGTTTAGAAGCTAATGTCACGTGCTTAGCTGCCGACAAATTCTCGGGATTATTCGCTGTTTTTGCTACGTTTTCAAAGGAGAAAAACAAAGGTAAGGTTAAAACTCGATTTATTTCATTTATAACGTAGCAACTTATGTTTCTTTAAATGTACCTTATACATGCATTCAGAAAGACGATGTGCTGTTTTTTATCTTATCTTGGCTGATGTTTTCCTAGACTTATTACCTGAGTCCCTCTCTTCCCAAACAGCAACAACAACAACAACTACAAAACAGCTGTTTGCTCAAAGAGGCTGAGCGGTTGTGACGTCGGCCGATAGCCGTTAGCAATAACTAGGACTCGTGGAATAAGTCTAGTTTTTCACCTTCTCTCAAGATGTACTTTTACTCTTCTGTTTCTTGGATATACTCTAAGGTGCCAAATAGTATAGAAACTATACTATTTCTTTTATACACTACCTATGATTACACTACTGAGTGTAAACGTTTTGTACACTATTGCGTTTTTTCTGAGTTATTTCATCAAAAAGGTTTATGAAGCGTAGTTTACTCCTTTCACAAGTGAAATTCTTTCTTCCAAAATTAATAAACAGGGGGGTCCCAATAAGGTCCGTAGGGGTGGGGGAAAAAAGATCGAAATTAATAAACAGGGGGACGTTTATTTGGCACCTAAGAGTAAAGTTCCATAATCACCGACTTTTACCATATTTCCTCGAATTTGCACTCGCCTAGATTATGCTGCCTATGAGGTTGGTCCCTGACACCCCTTTAATAAGGCATGTGAAAGCTCTAGTTGGGGTGAATCAAGAGACACCTTTCCCTAGTTGCTGAAAGCTATTTTTCTTCAGAACGTTAGTTTATTCATAAATTTTCAAATAATTGCTCCTGTTTGAGTTGGAGTTTCCAAGTAGCGCCCTGGGTGATTAATCAACGAGATATAGTCATCTTTGAATACAGTGATATTAGTCATAGAACAATTCCAAAAATAGTCACAGTAGGTCACGTTACACTGCCCCATCATTTAACGGCACTATCGAAGCTTGTCACAAACTATCAGTTTTCTGCACAAGTCAAAAAGTTGCCAACATTAATATATTTCTATAAGGTCGCCATTTGGTATTATTTGTTACTTTGTGGCATCACCCAAGGAATATACAAACCACAATAGATTAAACCAACAAGGATTCACAGTTGCGAGTTGCCCTTTTTCAATGGGACTCATCTAAGGGAGGTTATGGGGGCAAACGGTCCCGAAAAAGTTTTTGGAGAAGTTAAAGAAAGTAGATGTCATTTCCAAGCGTTTCTATCGTCGATCTACGCAAGTGATTTGTGTCAAAGAACATACCTTAATGACACAATGACACAGCGCTACACATACATTTAAATAGTTATGCTGTTAAGGCCTTGGCAAAATGTTTAAAACCTGCTTGTTTAGCAAATCCGAAATGTTTGACAAACAATGTTTGATCACAGAATGGGGATTTGTGGTTTAATCGTTTGGCCAGAGCATAACATTGTTATCTTTATTACCTTTCAGTATACTTCTTTGAGCCATCAAGCCCCAAACCTATCGGTGATGTGCGTATTCACAATGAAAACGTATTATCTGCTGTTTTCACTGACAAAATCTCCGATGTAGAAATAAAATGCAAGCCAGTTGGAATGCTGTATTTTATTACTGATCAAAAGGTATCACAACTAGTAAAATATTCCTATTATAATATGTGATATTCCTGTTAGGATTAGTCCTATATTTCTATTGTTACTATCACTGCTTGTATTACGGTTACTATTACTGTTAGTTTTACAATTGTCATTACTATTTCTACTGCTATCGATATTGTTATTATTGTGACTATAATATCTACATATACTACTAAACTATTACTACTATTACCATTACTGTTACTACTGCTATTGGTATTCCTATTATTGTTAGTATATCAATTACTACTACTATAACTATTGCTACTGTTTCTATTATTGTTACTGTCACTAATGATAAATTTTTAGTCATTGGATATTCATTGCCATCAGAAAAAGTGATATTCCTGCTGGAATTAGTACTATATTGCTGTCTATTTAATTGTTGAATATTTATTTTTCGGTAATATTGTTTACTTAGTCGTTTTGCATTCTGGTAATAATAAATTTGATATTTGCAGAATATCTACAAAGTATCAGCATCACAAGAAGGTCAAGAGAGAGACGAAAATGCGGTAAATGTTACCTCTGATACCGTTTTTATCATTACTATAATACTCACCGGTATTTCTGCTTTTGTTATCTCTGTTGCTTTTCCACTACTCGTACTCTTACTGCTACTGTATACTAATTACTATTGCCACCTGTTACTGTTATTTAAACTGTTAGTATTACTATTGGTATTGCTATTAATATTACTATTAGCAAAGCTATTGCTGCTATTAAAATAACAATTAAAAGAAATTCAACTATTTCTATTGCTGTCACCATTACCAGTGCTGTTACTGTTTCTGTTACTTTTACTATTCTTTTTTACCTTTGCCACTACAAGCTATATTACTGGTAATATTACTACTACAGCTGCTAATGCTTTTGCTTCACTTCACATAGAACTGTGTTACCTTATTCGTATGTAAACTAAACCTTGCAATGTATATACCCCAGGCTTATACTGGCATAATTTACCTAAAAGGTGATCGATCTGATTTAATCTTTTTAGGAGATGTCTGAAGAAACAGTTCAGTCGGAATTCGAAAAAATATTTGGATTTAATAAAGGTTTGATTAGAATTATGCATGTTTTCCTCTAAAGGGGATCCTTTATTCATTTTGGAACTTTTTTAGATTCTCATTCATCCAAAGCTTTCATAATTTGTGTTTTTATTGTTTTAGATAAATCAATAGACGATGATGCAAAGACCAATACTCAATTCAAGAGTGATGAGATTCCTTCGTCGCAACTCGTCAGAAAGGTTAGTTAGATTTGATCTTAGTCATAGGTCATGGCTACTGAAAGTATCACAGTGTGTAAAATGGAAAGATGTCGTACATAGCTTAAAATAGAGCGAATCGTGTCTGTCTCAGGACGCAATTTCGCCGTTGGTGAATATACCAAACTTGAAATGTCTCCTTTCGATAAAGAAAAACATATTGCCTTCCAGTCATGTATTGGTATTAAGCCTATGATAACTGTTTCCGAGGGCAAAACCCAAAAATACTAACCCGAAACTGCGAGCTCACCTTTCACCAAGTACAGAACCGAGCTGGCGAGTTATTAATAATATTTTATGGTTTATTGCCCCATGGACAGGATATCTTTTTCGGGCAGTTTTAGTTGTTGAAATTCCAATGATTTTTAGTCATTTTCTTTGCATTCTAGATTCTGGCAACTCCTTCACATGTTTTGCCTTCTGTTTCAACATTATGTTCGTCATTCTTCCAATCCTTATCCCTTGCGCAACAGTCAGCTGAAAGGTAATTTATATTTAATAGTTAGTCCTATCTGTAACAGCCACGGCATAGTGGATTTATTACCTTGCTGCCAGGCAAGAGGCCAAAATTCAAACCCAGCGATGGGTAATTATATCTGACGTACTCGCGAACTTGGGCAACTCAGCCTTACCTCCGTGGCTAGGTAAGTCAATGCTGGGTAAATCAGGGAGACCGACGATACAGGTAGCTCCCATCGGCTGCAGAAGCATTATGGCCGTCGACAATTGCTCACGACCGGTCCTGTGGGTAGCATGATGTTATTTAGGAGGACGAGTATAGAGAGTTATTTGAGATTGCTTTATAATTTTCCCTACTAAATCGTTTTCGCAAGACAAAAATCGAAGGACAAGGCCCTGATCCTATCCTTTCCCTCTAAAATATTGGTTTGATCTGGGATATCAAGAGATTCAAAAACCGCAGTGGTTAGTAACATTGCCGCTATTATAATGAGGCGAAAGGATGGTCACATTATTTCCTGTCCAATATTAAACTTTTTTTGGTTTGAAAAGTACGAAAGTTTTAAAGTTATTTAAATTATTCATTCTTCTGTAGTTAAATTGTCTACTTTTCTTCTCGCCTTGCAGCTTTCTAAGCTTTATTTTTACCTTTACTTGTAGCCAAGAAGAAGATGATGACCATGATCAAACAAAAGGTACGTAACTTCTTTAAACTCTTCCGATTATATATCAAACAACATTTCTGTCACGCACAATAAATATCAATAGCTTGTTTATTCATCTTGTTTACCTCGATAAAAGGTTTATCTAAAGCAAGAGCATTGTTTTCATAGCTGTGTTTTGATTCGGTCATTAGAAATTCCTTTTTACGCAAAGAAAACAACCAGAACGGTTGTAATTACACCCCAGGCAAACCATCAAACATAACTGGTCAAACATTTGAGATTTGCTTCCCAAGGTTTGCTGTTTGGCTATGCATGTCATAAACATTGCTTGGCAAGCAGAAGTGATTGGCTTTGTTTCCGAAAAACAATTTTTGTTTTGATAAAGAAAGATTGTTTGACGTTGTTTGACAATGTTTCGTGACATTGCAGATATTTGAGTTACAATGTTTGAATGTTTGCGGAGACCTAATCGTTGAGTGAGATTGAATTTAACTGATGGATTTCGCATCCCAAAAATGGAATCGTGTTTCTGACCGGTTGTTTTTTAAGTTTATGACTCGTCGTGGTTTGAGCTTTTCGCCAATTTCGTTCAGTGGCAATCTAATGAGACTTGTCTGTAGTAACTCTTTACTATGAAAAGCCTACAAGAAAAACTGAAGGTTCTGTGGCATCGTGGTGCAATCCAGCTGACTCATGGTATGAGAAGCTCAGCAAGGTCGGGGTTCAAGCTACGGTAGCGTCTCAGCCAGGGTCTATGTCTCGATTGGTTAACGTACTTTTGAGATCCTAGCAACTGGCGCTAAATACACCATTTCACCTTCACCTTCATTGTGTACTTAGTATTGGTTTATATAATGATCCTTTTTTCTCTCACAAGATGATAGTGATGATGACAGCAGTGATGATGATGGTGATAAACCTCAAAAGAACATTTCAAAAGCAGATCTCAGTACCACTATCCAAAATGACGAATCAGTGACTAAACCAGTAATTAGCAACACTCATAATCAAACTGACTTTTGTTGGCTTTCTAATTTCGTAAAAGAAAATTACAGTAAGTAATAAAATTCTTTGATTAAATATATTTTAATTATTAATCCAGTGACAGATGTTTTGATTTTAAGAAACAGTAAACATTACGTTTATCAGTTCCTCCGTCGGCGTAATTCTTCAAAAGAAAGGATCACCATGTTTATTCCTAGAGAGATCTAATTGTAATAATTTTAAAAATGGTTTTGACAGAATCGCATACATCACTCGAATGGAGTACTTTTAATGACAATCCTTTGTCTGATGAGCAACCTTTCTTCAAATATGCTATTTCTGTCTGTTACATGATTAAGAATGTGAGTAGAAATCAGAAGGTAAGAGGGCCGTACCCTACTATCGACCCTGTTCTTCATCAAATAGTTGGCAGCAAGTTCATCTGTTTGTTTCAAAATGTGGATCGGTCTCTAAACTTAGATTCATGGCCCTCTCTTTATATTTATCTCCTCATTTCTCTAGTATCTTCTGTCTTTATACTAAAGTTTGTTTTCTAATGTTTCTGAAATATCTCCAAAAGCTTGACTTGCAGAGGTTTAAAAAGCTTTCTTCTTGTCATCCTGGCTGGAAATGTTGGACTATCTTGTTGTCTTTGATGCTTTATGATGTTTTTCTTCAATGCTGTCACTTCCATTTTCATTATCTTATCTAGCCAGTTTGGATTGAAGTGAGTCGAAAGTGCTTTTTTGCACTGTCTTCTAGAGCAGGGAGTACATCAGGTTGGCTTGTAGCTTCTCTTCACAACTGGTCGATGAAGGTGTCAAAATGTGCTCCACATGAGCGCACGGTCATTACGAGGAGATGAGATCGGTCTTGCATAGTCTTTGCTCGCCGGTATTGTCAAGCAATTGTCCTCTTTCGTTAATGAATGATATCTGAAAGAAGTGGAAGTTTGCCTTGTGGTTATACGCTTGAGATCGGTCTTTGCATAGTCTTTGCTCGCCGGTATTGTCAAGCAATTGTCCTTTCGTTAATGAATGATATCTGAAAGAAGTGGAAGTTTGCCTTGTGGTTATACGCTTTCACCTTTGGAGCTATGTACAAAGGAGCTGCTGTCTACAGGAAGAAAATTTTAAACCTGTGCTGTCGCTCTGGCTGTGTACGTTTGACTTTCCTCCTTCCTCTCTTGCATCATACCTGTATGCCAGGCACTCTGTCCCTCAATACTCGCATTGACGACTCTGTTTTTGCTCCTGAAAAACGCCACCATTTCATTCCTAAATGCCTTTTTCGTCACCACATGTATCAACGCTTTCAGACTGAACGGTAATAACCCTAAGTAAGTTGCAGCGATAGGTATTATGTGGTGCATCTTACTGCCATGCTCTGATGCGAACTCAGCTTCGATAACAAACACTGGTAGATAACAAGCAATATAAACCAAAACAAGAATAACATAGGTCTTCATTATGTCTCTATCTTCTTGGTATCCGACTGTACCGTGGATCTTGTGCCGTTGTTTCATTTTGTACACTATCATTACTGTCAATAAACATACCACAAACAGAGGCATTAAAACTATTGGTACCATGAACGCTGCCATTTTCCCCAAATCATCATAAACGAAAAAGCAAACTGCAAAGTTTGGTTTGAACTCAAAAGTTCCTTCGATGTAAATACTGCTTCCACTCATTACTGCTATTACCCAAATTGATGCAATGATTGTAGTAATGTATTTCGGCATCACGATGCGAGCGTATACATGTGGCTTTGTCAGCATTAGCAGTCTCATAATACTCAACCAAAGTATAGTCCATAAACAACAGATACCCAAAACGAACGTTGTATACCCAAAAATATGACATAATTCTCTACCGAATACCCATTTTCCTACTGCCAGAGTTACTATAACAGGAGGCATGCTAAGTAAGGTTGCCACTGAATCAGCAAGTATAAGATTAATGGTCAATGTATTGTGGAGGTTTCTAAGTCTTTCGTTTCTCATTATCATAAAACCAGTCAAAGGATTCCCAACTACTCCAATTAAGAATATCACAACCATTATCAATGTTTCCACGATAATTTCGTGTTTTTCTCTGAAAGGCATAACTTCTGATGTTGCATTAGACATTTCTGCTTTCTTTTTGAAGCGAATACTCAGGCGAATCCGAATACTCCTCAAAATGCTTATTATAGCGTCTTTCTTTCGATACTTTAAGCTCTAAAATAGTCACCTGTCCGCCTGTAAACCATGCTGTAACTATGGCTGCACAAAGCACTCAAAAGACTTAACTAATATTTGGTTCAACGATATGTTTGAGATTTTAAATTTCTGTTTGGACAACTGATTAAACATAGTTAAGATTCGCTGCAAAAGCAGTTAAATAATTTTTGGTGTGTGAGATGGACACCAAGAATTACTAAGCAAGCAAGCTATCTTCGCTTCTTTCGCTAATTAGAATCCAAGCATTATGCCCTGGTCAAGCGAAAAACCTTGTTTGTCAAACATTTCAATTTGCTGTTAAAACAAAATTTTTGATCGTTTGGTTACATCGCAAAACAATGCTGGTAAAAATAGACACCAAGGATTTCTTATCAAGCAAGCAGCAAGCACGCCATCTCGCTATTCAAAAGCCAAGCACTATGCCCGTCGCTATGCCCTGGCCAAGCGATAAAATATTATTTTTCAAACATATCATCTTGTTTTTCAAACAAAATGTTTGATCGTTTAGCCATGTCGCAAAACCATGCTCGTCGAAAATACACCAAAAATTGTTTTTGAGCCTCGCGCAACTTGCTGTGCTTTTTTATACTTGCCAAGTAATGTTTTGTCACGTGTCAAACGCTCAAACATTGCTTAATGAGCAAATTTAAAATGTTTGACAAAGTTTGATTGTTTGGCCAGGGCCTTGTGGGCCTTAGTAACTAATGATAGCTCAAAGTCCTGGGCAAACGACCATTGTTTGTCAAACATTTGAAACTTGCATGTCAAGCAAAATGTTTTACCGTTTGGCCAAGTTGCTACACACTGTATGTCAACCTTTTTTGCTGGGGTCGAGCAAAAATAAGAATAAAACAGGAATAAGAATAAAAATTGTAAAACAAGAAAATGTTTTTGAATTTTTTAAAAACATCGCTAAGGAAATTTGGCTTGTCAAGCAATGTTTCATGACGTGGCCAAACATTCAAACATTGTTTGATAAGTCAATTGCAAATGTTTGACAAACAATATTTAATCGTTTGGCAAGCGCCTAAGCGTACGTGCCTTTTTTCAAAATAGAAAAATTGATAATTTTGAGCAAGGCCGCACGACCAACCATTGTTTGCCAAACATGTTAAACTGCTTTGTCAAACAATGTTTGAACATTTGGTCACGTCAAAAACAGTCGCTTGGTAAGCAAAACTACGCAAAACTTGCTGCGGAGTGTTTGTGGAAAAGCGCAAAACCATTTTGCACAAATTTTTTGAGAACCATTGTTTTGAAACGTGGTCAAACAGTAAATAGTTTGCTTCTCAGTGTTTGACCGACAATGTTTGATGTTTTAAAATGTTTTAAAAAATATTTTAATTCCAAACCATAGTTTATCTTTTGTTTTCTGCGTCGCGGTGTTCCTGCTTGGTTTTTTAATGTTTGATCGTTTGGCAAACACCTGAAGAGATCTGTAAACCGTTTCAAAGAAAAATCTATTTTCGCTTGATGCAAGCCCATTCAAGCAACAGATGTTGGTTGAGTAATGTTTTGTGACTTGGCCAAACGGGAAAACGTTTTGCTTGACAAACAAAATTCAAATGTGAAAAATGTTTGATCGTTTGTGCGGAGGAGAGAGGGAAGCAAATAATTGCTCAAGAACCCATTAAAAATCTGAGAACTTATTTGACCAAGCACAACTGAATTTCAGTCCAAAAATAAGCAAAAAACAAGCTATTATAAGGGTTGGTTCTTTTATACGTGCAGCATCGAAATTTATTGGCATTCTGAAAAAAGCGTTCATGGGGAAACCCGAAAACCCGGGGGGGGGGGAAGTTAGGGAAAAAGGGATATTGGTTCCAATGAAAGTCAGTTTGGAGCATGCGTGGAATTCCATGATCAGATTTGGATTTTGCATTCCATTTTGAGCCAGCTGTGGTGTTCTGTTGTGATTAATTTTGATACATTACTAATCTTACAAAATGTCTAATAAACAAGAAAAGAGTAACGACAAGGGCTTCTTATCAAGAACTGCAACTTATACTTCGAAAAGAGCAAGAAGAGCTCAGGAAAAGGTATAATTATGTCATCTGATTTCCAAATGAATGAGTCATGTTTTGTCTGATATGCTGAGTAAGAGCAAAAGGGCGGCTAGGCCTCTCTGTTAGGCCTAAAGGCCTGCAGCATCAATATCAGAGCTTGATTTGTTTTGATTTGTTGATTTAGCTAAGCTTTTTTTAGTTTTTAAATGATGAAGTGTAGGGCTCTCAGAGGGTTATTCTACTACAGAAATATCCTCTGTACAGTATTACTTGATTTGGCATCTATTTTGTTTGAATTCCATATTATATTTGGAAAAAGGATGATAAAAGAGGCAGATCACATCAGACCCCACACTGCAGAATTGGGCACTTCTTGCACACCCAAGTTTTTCAATAGAACAATGGGTTTACAATAGGATAGAGCAATACAACAATAGAACATAAGATGCAATAAGACAATAGAACATAAGATGCTCTTATACACCTGAGATCTCATTGAAAAAAGCAATACTCTGCAAATAGGATCAGACCTGCATGCTATATGCCTACGCTATGATCATTGCTTTCTTATGAATAAAATGCCAAGACTGGCCTTTTTCCATCCCTTTAAGTATAAACAGAGAGGGGGCTTTGGGAACCACCAATGTGCAGAGTATGGTGTGTGCATGCACGAGAGAAACAATCGAACAATAATAGCCAATGGCCTTTACAAGAAAAAAGACCTAAGAGCCAGACTTTTGATTGCAAACAAAACATATTGACCACTCATTCACAAGTGACATGACCTCTTTGGAAATCTGTTGGAACATTTTTTTTTTGATTTAACAATAAAACATTGATTTTTTGTTTTTCTTGTGAATAGTTTATGCAGAAAGTTGGAAAGTCAGATGAAACAAAAGATGAAGTTTTTGATGAATTTGTAAGCAATTTCAGCAAACAGCAGGTAAATCATCAAGTTTACTGTATTCATTAACATAGCCAAGGGGGCACGGGGGGAGGTTTGTCACCCCAAGATGGATTTTGTATATAGGTTAATGATGGAGTTTGTACTGAGATTCAAGGCCTGGCTAAACTAGGCAACATGTCGCGTGCAACATTGATGTCCCCTTTGTGTCTCCCACTTTAACTACCTCGGAAACTTTGTAGCACGTGAGAAAATTTGTAGCAAGAGACAAGCAAATGTTTTTTGGAGACAGCAGAAACATTTCTTGTCTCTGGGACATGCAAATTACTCAGAGGACATGTTTCTCGCTTGTCACCTGCATGTTTAGCCACCCTGGGAGACACCCTGTGTCATGCCTCATAGTTTAACCGTAGCTTCAATTATCATATCCTCTGTTTTCTTTTTGTAGGCTGCTGTAACAAGGTTGCAGAAAGAATTAAAGCAGTATCTTCAATGTGTTGCATGTAAGGTTTTATCAAATTTTACTTTTGTCAAAACAAGCAATCAAGCAATCCTTTTTTTTTGCTAATGCAGGTCAGAGGGGCTCCTGCAGCCAGGGGCACCAGAAGCATGGGGGCAGCAGGAGCAACTGCCCCCCTGCCCTCAGAAAATTGCCAAATTCTTTTATTTTCCTATTGTTTTACCCCAAAATTGTTGCTTCTGCCCCCATGGCCCTGCATTGCTTCCGGCACCCTTGCCTGCAGCTACGCTGTTGATGTGGACCTGCAGCTTGTGTACCTAACAGTTGCAAGGCTGATATTCTAGAACAAATACCATAGATGCTCATTCATTGACCTTGGAAGGATGGAAACCTGAGTTGACTGTAGGTTTTTGGAAAGTAGTCCTAAGAAGATTAGATCGCAGGATCTGCTGATAATGAGCCATTTGCTTTCAGCCACATCATTACTATGCAGAAATATAGGAAACTTCTCAGAAACGATTAGGCTAACTAATCAAGACCTGGATCCTGGCTGTGACACTACCATAACTAGGGCTCAGCCCTTGACCCTACTGTACTTCTGGCACCATGAACCAGCTGGCAATGAACGTAAAAGGAGACTGAGACTAAAAGGCTTTTAAATGTGTTCCAAGAATTTTTAAGTATGTTTTACATTTCCTAAGGGGAATGTGAAGGTGAAATTGTGTATTTAGTGCCAGTCGCTAGGACCTCAGTAGCAGGCTAACTAATCGAGACATGGATCCTGACTGTGATGCTACCATAGTTGGGGCTCAACCCTTGACCTTACTGTACTTCTGGCACCATGAGCCAGCTAGGTAAGACCTTGATGCTGGCGTACCTTCAAAACTTTCTGAAGTTATATGCAACCCTACTCAAAAGACTACTATTGTTTGAATTCAAAGTCTTAAATAACACATTTATGTCTTTTTAGCCATGCAGGTTGCAAGTAATGCATTTGCAGAAGCTGTCAAAGAAGTTTATGAACCAGAATGGTCTGATCGTGATAAACTCAATAATCTTTTTGAGGAACTGGATTCAAATTTCAAAACACTTACAACGAGACTTGCTGATGAAGTTTTAGAGCCAATGGATTTTTATCTAAAGCCATTCTCTGATGTTAAGGTAAGGTAAAAGGTGCTTTGGAAATTCTCAAAACATCGAGATATAGAGTTTTCAATACCAATTTTATGCATAGCAGTCAAAATCTAGTCTAAGTGCAAAGTTTTACTATCTCGGTGCTTTTATTATTGATTTAATGAGTGTTTAAAGTTTTTTATTTGATTTGATAAGGCCTTAGACCAGTCGGGATGAAAGGTTGACAGTTTCACCCCTAGTCACTTTTCATGGGCAAAGCCCTAATAGAATCGAAAACTCTGCAAACCCATAAAATCAGTATGACAAAGGTCGAGCAACTGCACATGGCACCAAGGAGTTTTTAATGCTTTATACAAGTTTAGCGTCTGAAACTCTAAGTGTAGGGATTAAAATTTAAGAGATGTTCTTATGCATGATACAAAAGTCAGGCCTTAGTTTATGAAGGGATCCTTTAGAAGGGCGAAAATGAACGTTTTCATAACTAGGACGTTATGGATAGAATATAGAGGAATTAGATTAACGCTGATTCTGCATTTAATAACGTGCTGTTTTTATTTCGCTTTTGAGACAATAAAATAACTTAAATTTTGATGAACGGTTTCAGAATTGTCAGAAAACATTAGGACCTTTGTTTTGCTTTTCCTAGGAAAAGATGGTTTGATTCAGCAGAGCACACCAAATTTAACTATAGCTATTGTATGATTGTTACATTATGGTACAAAACTTCAGTTGCGACAACTCTTTGATCTGTACAAAACTTCAACATTTCGATAAAGTGCAGAAACATTTTCGGGCATACTTGAAAGCTTTTTTCGTCTGACACTCCTCAGAGTATGAACGTCAGAAACCGACCAAAACAATGAACTAAGGCGGAATTTTAACTTAATAAACTTAATAAATAAACTTAAATTCAACAATGCCAATTCAGCTTCTCTTTCCAATTGGTGCATTTCGAGCCGCATCTGGGTATAAATTCCGCCTTTGTTCATTGTTTCGGTATGTTTCTGACCTTCACACTCTGAGGAGTGTCAAACGAAAAAAGCTTAAAAGTATGCCTGAGAATGTTTCCGCTGTTTATCGCAATGTTAAGGTACAATACATAGTTAGGCCTATTAGACTTTCTCAATAGACCATTTCAACTATAGGGCCTCGTTTTCAAAATAATTGAAAATTAGGTCATAGAGAAATTTCGACTTCAAATTTGAATTCAGAACCTTCTTTTTAGTGTTGAGGCAAAGTTTTATGCTTCTAGTCCTTAAGATATTGATTTTATAGGTGTTAAAAGTTTGAAATTCTATAAAGGATTTGACCGTGAAAAATCGCTGGGGGTGAAATTTTACACCCTCAATCATTTTACACGGTCAAATCCCTTATAAATTTTCAAACTTTTAATTTCTATAGAATCAACATTGCAAGGACTGGAAGCGCAAAAATTTGCCACAACACTTGCCACAACTCTGAAAAGGAAGGTGCTGAATTGAATTTGAAGTCAAAACCCAAACCTATGACCAAAATTTCAATTTTTTTGAAAACGAGGCCCTTTGTTGAAATGGTCTATTGCTCTCCAAGTCATACAGCCCTAGGCTCTCATCCCATTTTGCTTTTTGTGTTTCGGCTATATTGAGCCTTCTTCAGCACCATAACTATTTATATATATTTGTCATGAATGGCGAACACAAGGATAGATTTTTCCATAAGTGGCATACCACAATAAGATGGTTTTCAAACTTGGATTGCTTGACCAAAGAGCCAACGAAGTTGCCACTGAGCTAAAGAGCTCAATGAAATCACTGAGTAACTCTCAAAGTCATACAGTCCAAGGCTCGCTTCCCGTTTAAAATTTTTTATATATGTTTCTATGTTGAGCCTTCTTCAGTACCATGCATATTTGTATATATTTATCATGATCTCAATTTATCAAGATGTTTTTCTATTTTTGCTTGATCTTTAGCACAATTTCTTCTATAAACATTAGAATAGTCTATTCAACCTGTCTTAGTTATATATATCAAGGAGTGGTTTCACACCATGTCTTAAGACGCCAGCTTTCAGACTAAACATTTTCTGCATATTGCTAATTAATAATGAATTATGCTTTGCTGTAGAATCGATCAATTTTTATCTCAATTTCTTACACTGAATGCCTTTTTCTTGTCTTAATCAGTCGAATTGGTTTCTACGTGTCCTGTTTTCAAAGCGTCTTCACATTAGAAGGAGTTTTTCATCGAGAAAACGCTAAGGTTAGGATTATATTCTTAATCACTTTATTTTTAGTAGACATGATCGTCGCAGCTTATTAGGACAAGCATTTGTTATTTATCAAGGCAACGTTTCGAGAGAGCTCCCTGTTTCCCTAATGAATATCAATGCTTGTCTTCATAAGCGGTGATATTTGAAAATCTAATACTGTGAGAGATATAGATACTGGATATGTTGGGTGGGCCAAAAAAAATAAACCCCTAAACTAAAGCCCTCCTCTGAAATGAGCTCTCCTCTCTAAGATGCTCCCCTCTCTAATTAGCCCTCCTTTCTTATAAACCATCCTCTCTTGTAAGCCCCTTTGTAATAAGCCCTCCTTTTTGACGAGCTCCTACTCTCTAAAACGCTCCCCTCTCCAATAAGCCCTCCTCTCTAAAACGCTCCCCTTTCTAATAGGCCCTCCTCTCTAAAACGCTCCCCTCTCTAATAAGCCCTCCTCTTTAATAAGCTCCCCTCTCTAATAAGCCCTCCTCTTTAATGAGCTCCCCTCTCTAATAAGCCCTCCTCTCTAAAACGCTCCCCTCTCTATTAGGCCCTTCTCTCTAAAACGCTCTCCTCTCTAATAAGCCCTCCTCTCTAATAAGCTCTCCTCTCTAATAAGCTCCCCTCTCTAATAAGCCCTCCTCTTAAATGAGCTCCCCTCTCTATTAGGTCCTTCTCTCTAAAACGCTCTCCTCTCTAATAAGCCCTCCTCTCTAATAAGCCCTCCCCTCTAATAAGCTCCCCTCTCTAATAAGCCCTCCTCTTTAATGAGCTCCCCTCTCTTATAAGCTCCCCTCTCTAATAAGCTCCCCTCTCTAATAAGCCCTCCCCTCCAATAAGCCTTCCTCTCCAATAAGCCCTCCTCTCTAAAGCTTCTTTTCTAATACGTCCTCCTTTCTAATAAGCTCCCCTCTCCAATAAGCCCTCCTCAATAATGAGCCCTCCTCTCTGATAAGCCCCCATATCCCCCATCAAAAGCGTACAGGTAAATGTTTTACTTAATTTTAGATTCAAAACCAACTGAATGATTTAATGGATCAATTAATCAAAGATGTCTCCGCTGGCACGTATAGTACGAAAAAGTCCTTTGCTGTTGCAAGGTAATTCTAGAACATTATTCCTGCAAATGAAGGAATCGCCTCTTTCCTTTGTCAAAGGCTGCACCCTTTTATTTTTTCTGTGGAGCAAAAACTTTTTGTATTGACTACATTTAGGAATAAAGCAAGGCAGGTAGTCGTCTTGAGCTGATTGGAACCCGCAGCTTGCGCCACAACAAATACCCTGGGTATTTCTTCACAGGCCTCCGATGGAACTACAATTTATATCTCCAGATAAATATTTGTACCGTTGGTGCTCATATGCCGACGTCCGATCCAGGAGGATTGACAGCTACAATAGTTCCTAATAGGTCCTTATTAGGTCCTAATTAGCTCCGTAGCTCCCAAAACCCCTGACTTTTTTAAAAAATCAATCTCCTCGTAGTTCATGTAATAGTTCAGAATTTGTATTCTACTGTTGTATGATGTGCTTGGTTTTGAATTTGCTCTGGTTAATCAGATGCCACTAACTATTTCAACAGGGACGATGACCAAGATGTACCCTCAATAGATCCTATAACACCAAAATCATCTGAAGGAGGCTTGGCTACTTTTTATGATGTTGCTGTCCCAAAAGACGATCAAGAGTGCCCAGGTTTGTAATAGATTTCTACTTCATTACCCCCTGCTTTCCCATTCTATCTATTGACAAACAGTATAATGTAAATAGTTTCTGGGGGACAAGGTGCGTTCATTTAATATCCTAGGATTAAGAAGACATGATTGAATTGAGGATTAGTTATATTGCCAATAGGTCGCGGACTATAGGTTGACATAACTGGATGTTGCGGTAATTTGCAGCATAGCCACTATCTGCTATCAGAAATGCTGTTTGCTTTTTTCCAGCGTTGAAAATAGTATTGTTATGTTCTGACATTTGTCTGACCAATGTTTCTCCTCCCCTCCAATGTTCTTCGATCTTTCTCCTTGAATTTAGACCTATAAAGTTCCTAGATTCCTCAGATAGGTCTAAGTCTCCACATTTTTCACTTCTAGGCAGTGATGATGCAAATGCAATGAACGGAGAAACAGAGCAATCTCAAGAGCCAGTGCAACAAATCATCCCTCCCGTCCCTTCGAGACCTGCCCCGCCAAGACCAACTATCTCGCCTACACCGCCTATCGATACCAGCGAAACAATTCAACAACAAAATGAGGTATGGAAAGACTCCACCAGATATTCTTTAAAATTAATCCTTTTCATTCTAATAAGTTATGTCCTCTCAAACAACCTTTAAGCTCAGTCATTCCCCCCTTTTAATGACAACCCTTTAAACGTCAAATCAAGTGACTGATATTTTCTTTGTCAACCTGTCTCTGTTCTTAGTGTAAAGACACAAATATCACAGACAATAACAACCAATTTGGTGCTTTTTAGTTAGGCTGAACTTTCGTCGGTCCGTCCATCTTATTTGTACCATGTTATCTGAGCCCTTGCTTTTATTCAAATCAAGACTTGCATGGGACTCGCATGTCACAGAATACCTTCAAATAGCTTTTCTTGAAATAAAACTGATCCCCTATAATACCTAATAACTATCATCATTAATCGCTATCTCTTCCTACGGCGAAATGCATGCTAACACTAGTTGTTTCCATATTTCTCGATCTTTAACAAGAGTGTTCAGGGAAATTGCATCAAGTTTTATCCATGCCTTGATGTTCATCTCTCCATCTTTTATATTACATTCCCGTATTTCTTTTTCCATTAGTCATGCCTTCAATATAGATTTTACTGACGCCTCGATAACCTAATAATACAACCAGCTAATAGCTATAACTAAAAGAAAATAAAATCTCATCCCTTTTTAGACTGCTGCTATTTACGATGAAGTTGAAAACCCAACAGAAAAACAGAATGAAAACATAGAAACGAGCGATACCAAAGACATGACAGGTTCAGATGCACCTCAAGATGAATTAGTTGTTTATAAAATACCTAATACTGCTGATAATCCACATAATTTGAATCTGTTAGTTCCACAAAGTACTTATAAGGTATGTAGTGTCTTTTATTACTGATTTTCTCCTTCTTTATATTTGCTGGGATGCAAATGAAATTGAATTGAATTGAATTGAAAAGGATAATGTCTGTAATTTGTTTTGGCTTCGTACAAGAGCTGATAAGTTACCGAAAGATCGTATCTTTGAGTCTATCGCCTGTGGAGAAATTTAAGTTGCGTCTATAGTTTTTTGTTGCTATTTGTTTCTTTGTCCTTCTATTTTTTCTGGTCTGGGTTTCTTTAGTTCATTTTTTTGCTATTTATTTAAGTTTTTATTTATGTATGTATTTATTTATTAATTATTTTATTCGTTCCCTCATTTGGCTATCGTTTTATGCATTTATTGATACATTTATTTATATATTTATTCATTCATTTATTAATCTATCCATGTATTTATTCATGTTTTTATTCATCTTTATATTTATAAGTTTGTTTATTTATTAATTTTTTGCTCTATTTTCATACATTTGTTCATACATTTAGAAATACATTTATTCATTCATTTATTTATCTATCTTTTTGTTTATTCATGTTTTTATTTTATATTTATAAATCTGTTTATTCATTCATTCATTCATTTATTTTTTGTATGTACTTATAGATTTATTCCTTTCTTGGCATGTTCATTTGTTATTTTTCTATTTATATTTCCTTTATGTCTAAGTCCTGACTCGTAATAATTAGTTTCTTTTTGTTTTATTGATACAGTTCTCTTCACAAATTATTATTAACTTAGTTATATATACTTGTTGATATTAATCCTTTGTATTGATTCCGTCAGGTTGTAGCTACACATCCATATACTGCTGAAGATGAAGATGAAATATCTTTTGAAAAAGGAGAAATGATTCATGTCATTCCATTTGAAGACCCAGAGGAACAGGTTTGCTAAGTTAATTTTGTTAAAAAATTCGCGTATTGTAATATTCAGCTCTCTAACTAGGCCTAAACTACATCTTTCTTTTTTCCAAAGGATGAAGGATGGTTAATGGGAATTGTGGACAGTAATGGCGTTAAAGGTGTTTTTCCTGAGAATTTTACCAAAAGTTTGAAGAATAAGTAAATACATTTGTTTTTAACTCAAAATGACAGTTATTCTCGTAACCTCACTTGCCAGAACATTTTCAGCTCAATCAGACAATAAATATTAGTAGATAGCAACTAGCCTATTTCCTCGAATAAGCGCCCTCCTTTAAAAAAACGCCCCCCTTGGATCGACCTGCCTATCAGCTTGGTCCCTGACTGTCTTTTTATAGTGTACTTGCAAGAACTTGGTGGGAGGAATCAAGAAACATCATTTGATAGTTGCTGCAAAACTTAGTTTTCAACAGATCGATAGTTTGATCGTAAACTTTCAAAAGTTTGCTCCTCTTTGAGATGGATTTTTTTAAAAAGAGCGCCCTGCCTGCTTTATCAAGGAAATGTGGTATATCTGTAGTTGTCTTAATATCCTGAATATAATGTAGTTATCATTAAATAGAACCAAAGAATCCAAGATCCTTATATACAGAGCAATGTTATAAAATTAATGAAATTCTTGAATTCTTTGTCAGTATTAGCATGTATTTATTTTATATATTCATTGTTTTTAAGACTATTTTTAATAACTATTTTGTATTTTTGTTCTCCGTCTACCAATTATTATAGCTGAAGACATTTTGTTCGCAAAATGGCCAAAAATAGCCCAGGTCCCAAAGACTTAAAATTGATGGGTTTCCAAGGCTATAATAAGGCACCCAGGTCCATAAAATCCAAGAAAAAAAAATCAAAAATCAGCAATTTTTGCCCAAAAAGGCAAGGCAAAAAGGCCAAAAATTGCCCAAAATCGAGGGTTCCCGAAATGCCTCTAATCTTCAAAAATAACCTCCTAACGGCCAAATAAACCATTTTTATGGGTTCCAAAGGCAGTAATAGTGGCTATAAAAGCAAACAACTTAGTAAGAAAAACCCTAAAATCGGCCATTTTCGGGCAAAAAGGCAAGGCTATACTAAGGCAAAAAGGCCAAAAATCGCCCAAAATCGAGGGTTCCCAAAATGCCTCTAATCTTCAAAAATAACCTCCTAAGGGCCAAATAAACCATTTTTATGGGTTCCTAAGGCAGTAATAGTGGCTATAAAAGCAAAAAACATAGTAAGGAAAACCCCTAAAAATCATCCATTCTTGGGCAGAAAGGCAAGGCTATACTAAGGCAAAAAGGCCAAAAATCGCCCATAATCAAGGGTTCCCAAAATGCCTCTAATCTTCAAAAATAACCCCCTAAGGGCCAAATAAACCATTTTATGGGTTCCTAAGGCAGTAATAGTGGCTATAAAAGCAAAAAACTTGGTAAGAAAAACCCCTAAAAATCGGCCATTTTCGGGCAAAAAGGCAAGGCTATACTAAAGCAAAAAGGCCAAAAATCGCCCAAAATCGAGGGTTCCCGAAATGCCTCTAATCTTCAAAAATAGCCTCCTAAGGACCAAATTAACCATTTTTATGGGTTCCTAAGGCAATAATAATGGCTATAAAAGCAAAAACTTAGTAAGAAAAACCCCTAAAAATCGGCCATTTTTGGGCAAAAAGGCAAGGCCATACTAAGGCAAAAAGGCAAAAAATCGCCCAAAATCAAGGGTTCCCAAAGTGCCTCTAATCTTCAAAAATAACCTCCTAAGGGCCAAATAAACCATTTTTACGGGTTCCTAAGGCAGTAATAGTGGCTATAAAAGCAAAAAACTTAGTAAGAAAAACCCCTAAAAATCATCCATTTTTGGGCAAAAAGGCAAGGCTATACTAAGGCAAAAAGGCCAAAAATCGCCCAAAATCAAGGGTTCCCAAAATGCCTCAAATCTTCAAAAATAACCTCCTAAGGACGAAATAAACCATTTTATGGGTTCCTAGGGCAGTAATAGTGGCTATAAAAGCAAAAAACATAGTGAGAAAAACCCCTAAAAATCATCCATTCTTGGGCAAAAAGGCAAGGCTATACTAAGGCAAAAAGGCCAAAAATCGCCCAAAATCAAGGGTTCCCAAAATGCCTCTAATCTTCAAAAATAACCTCCTAAGGGCCAAATAAACCATTTTTATGGGTTCCTAAGGCAGTAATAGTGGCTATAAAAGCAAAAAACATAGTAAGAAAAACCCCTAAAAATCATCCATTTTTGGGCAAAAAGGCAAGGCTATACTAAGGCAAAAAGGCCAAAAATCGCCCAAAATCAAGGGTTCCCAAAATGCCTCTAATCTTCAAAAATAACCTCCTAAGGGCCAAATAAACCATTTTTATGGGTTCCTAACGCAGTAATAGTGGCTATAAAAGCAAAAAACATAGTAAGAAAAACCCCTAAAAATCATCCATTTTTGAGCAAAAAGGCAAGGCTATACTAAGGCAAAAAGGCCAAAAATTGCTCAAAGTCAAGGGTTCCCAAAATGCCTCTAATCTTCAAAAATAACCTCCTAAGGGCCAAATAAACCATTTTTATGGGTTCCTAAGGCAGTAATAGTGGCTATAAAAGCAAAAAACTTAGTAAGAAAAACCCCTAAAAATCGGCCATTTTTGGGCAAAAGGCAAGGCTATACTAAGGCAAAAAGGCCAAAAATCGCCCAAAATCAAGGGTTCCCAAAATGCCTCTAATCTTCAAAAATAACCTCCTAAGGGCCAAATAAACCATTTTTATGGGTTCCTAAGGCAGTAATAGTGGCTATAAAAGCAAAAAACTTAGTAAGAAAAACCCTAAAAGTCGGCCATTTTCGGGCAAAAAGGCAAGGCTATACTAAGGCAAAAAGGCCAAAAATCGCCCAAAATCGAGGGTTCCCAAAATGCCTCTAATCTTCAAAAATAACCTCCTAAGGGCCAAATAAACCATTTTATGGGTTCCAAAGGCAGTAATAGTGGCTATAAAAGCAAAAACATAGTAAGAAAAACCCTAAAATCATCCATTTTTGGGCAAAAAGGCAAGGCTATACTAAGGCAAAAGGCCAAAAATCGCCCAAAATCAAGGGTTCCCAAAATGCCTCAAATCTTCAAAAATAACCTCCTAAGGACGAAATAAACCATTTTATGGGTTCCTAGGGCAGTAATAGTGGCTATAAAAGCAAAAACCATAGTGAGAAAAACCCCTAAAAATCATCCATTCTTGGGCAAAAAGGCAAGGCTATACTAAGGCAAAAGGCCAAAAATCGCCCAAAATCAAGTGTTCCCAAAATGCCTCTAATCTTCAAAAATAACCTCCTAAGGGCCAAATAAACCATTTGTATGGGTTCCTAAGGCAGTAATAGTGGCTATAAAAGCAAAAAGCATAGTAAGAAAAACCCCTAAAAATCAGCCATTTTTGGGCAAAAGGCAAGGCTATACTAAGGCAAAAAGGCCAAAAATCGCCCAAAATCAAGGGTTCCCAAAATGCCTCTAATCTTCAAAAATAACCTCCTAAGGGCCAAATAAACCATTTTTATGGGTTCCTAAGGCAGTAATAGTGGCTATAAAAGCAAAAAACATAGTAAGAAAAACCCCTAAAAATCATCCATTTTTGGGCAAAAGGCAAGGCTATACTAAGGCAAAAGGGCAAAAATCGCCCAAAATCAAGGGTTCCCAAAATGCCTCTAATCTTCAAAAATAACCTCCTAAGGGCCAAATAAACCATTTTTATGGGTTCCTAAGGCAGTAATAGTGGCTATAAAAGCAAAAAACTTAGTAAGAAAAACCCCTAAAAATCGGCCATTTTTGGGCAAAAAGGCAAGGCTATACTAAGGCAAAAAGGCCAAAAATCGCCCAAAATCGAGGGTTCCCAAAATGCCTCTAATCTTCAAAAATAACCTCCTAAGGGCCAAATAAACCATTTTTATGGGTTCCTAAGGCAGTAATAGTGGCTATAAAAGCAAAAAACATAGTAAGAAAAACCCCTAAAAATCATCCATTTTTGGGCAAAAAGGCAAGGCTATACTAAGGCAAAAAGGCCAAAAATCGCCCAAAATCAAGGGTTCCCAAAATGCCTCTAATCTTCAAAAATAACCTCCTAAGGGCCAAATAAACCATTTTTATGGGTTCCTAAGGCAGTAATAGTGGCTATAAAAGCAAAAAACATAGTAAGAAAAACCCTAAAATCATCCATTTTGGGCAAAAAGGCAAGGCTATACTAAGGCAAAAGGCCAAAAATCGCCCAAAATCAAGGGTTCCCAAAATGCCTCTAATCTTCAAAAATAACCTCCTAAGGGCCAAATAAACCATTTTATGGGTTCCAAAGGCAGTAATAGTGGCTATAAAAGCAAAAAAGTAGTAAGAAAAACCCTAAAATCGGCCATTTTGGGCAAAAAGGCAAGGCTATACTAAGGCAAAAAGGCCAAAAATCGCCCAAAATCGAGGGTTCCCGAAATGCCTCTAATCTTCAAAATAACACGTCTAGTGGCCAAATAAACCATTTTATGGGTTTCAAAGGCTATAATAGTGGCTATATAAGTCCAAAAACTTAGTAAGAAAAACCCTAAAAAATCGGCCATTTTGCCCAAAAAGGGAAGGCTATACTAAGGCAAAAAGACCAAAAATCGCCCAAAATCAAGGGTCCCAAAATGCCTCTAATCTTCAAAAATAACCTCCTAAGGGCGAAATAAACCATTTTTATGGGTTCCAAAGGCAATAATAAAGGCTATAAAAGCAAAAAACTCAGTAAGAAAAACCCCTAAAAATCGGCCATTTTTGGGCAAAAGGCAAGGCTATACTAAGGCAAAAAGGCCAAAAATCGCCCAAAATCAAGGGTTCCCAAAATGCCTCTAATCTTCAAAAATAACCTCCTAAGGGCCAAATAAACCATTTTTATGGGTTCCTAAGGCAATAATAAAGGCTATAAAAGCAAAAAACTCAGTAAGAAAAACCCCTAAAAATCGGCCATTTTTGGGCAAAAGGCAAGGCTATACTAAGGCAAAAAGGCCAAAAATCGCCCAAAATCAAGGGTTCCCAAAATGCCTCTAATCTTCAAAAATAACCTCCTAAGGGCCAAATAAACCATTTTTATGGGTTCCTAAGGCAGTAATAGTGGCTATAAAATCAAAAAATATAGTAAGAAAACCCTAAAATCGGCCATTTTTGGGCAAAAAGGCAAGGCTATACTAAGGCAAAAAGGCCAAAAATCGCCCAAAATCAAGGGTTCCCAAAATGCCTCTAATCTTCAAAAATAACCTCCTAAGGGCCAAATAAACCATTTTTATGGGTTCCTAAGGCAGTAATAGTGGCTATAAAAGCAAAAAACATAGTAAGAAAAACCCTAAAATCGGCCATTTTTGGGCAAAAGGCAAGGCTATACTAAGGCAAAAGGCCAAAAATCGCCCAAAATCAAGGGTTCCCAAAATGCCTCTAATCTTCAAAAATAACCTCCTAAGGGCCAAATAAACCATTTTTGTGGGTTCCTAAGGCAGTAATAGTGGCTATGAAAGCAAAAAACTCAGTAAGAAAAACCCTAAAAATCGGCCATTTTTGGGCAAAAGGCAAGGCTATACTAAGGCAAAAAGGCCAAAAATCGCCCAAAATCAAGGGTTCCCAAAATGCCTCTAATCTTCAAAAATAACCTCCTAAGGGCCAAATAAACCATTTTTATGGGTTCCTAAGGCAGTAATAGTGGCTATAAAAGCAAAAAACTCAGTAAGAAAAACCCTAAAATCGGCCATTTTTGGGCAAAAGGCAAGGCAATACTAAGGCAAAAGGCCAAAATCGCCCAAAATCAAGGGTTCCCAAAATGCCTCTAATCTTCAAAAATAACCTCCTAAGGGCCAAATAAACCATTTTTATGGGTTCCTAAGGCAGTAATAGTGGCTATAAAAGCAAAAAACATAGTAAGAAAAACCCCTAAAAATCGGCCATTTTTGGGCAAAAAGGGCAAAAAGGCCAAAAATCGCCCAAAATCGAGGGTTCCCGAAAGGCCTCTAATCTTCAAAAATAACCTCCTAAGGGCCAAATAAACCATTTTATGGGTTCCAAAGGCAGTAATAGTGGCTATAAAAGCAAAAAACATAGTAAGAAAAACCCTAAAAATCGGCCATTTTGGGCAAAAGGCAAGGCTATACTAAGGCAAAAAGGCCAAAAATCGCCCAAAATCGAGGGTTCCCAAAATGCCTCTAATCTTCAAAATAACCTCCTAAGGGCCAAATAAACCATTTTATGGGTTCCAAAGGCTATAATAGTGGCTATAAAAGCAAAAAACCAAGTAAGAAAAACCCTAAAAATCGGCCATTTTGGGCCAAAAGGCAAGGCTATACTAAGGCAAAAAGGCCAAAAATCGCCCAAAATCGAGGGTTCCCAAAATGCCTCTAATCTTCAAAAACAACCTCCTAAGGGCCAAATAAACCATTTTATGGGTTCCTAAGGCAGTAATAGTGGCTATAAAAGCAAACAACTGAGTAAGAAAAACCCTAAAAATCGGCCATTTTGGGCAAAAGGCAAGGCTATACTAAGGCAAAAAGGCCAAAAATCGCCCAAAATCGAGGGTTCCCGAAAGGCCTCTAATCTTCAAAAATAACCTCCTAAGAACCAAATAAACCATTTTTATGGGTTACAAAGGCAATAATAATGGCTATTGAAGCAAAAACGTGAGTAAGAAACACCCCTAAAAATCGTCTATTTTGGACAAAAAGGCAAGGCTATACTATGGCAAAATGGCCAAAAATCGCCCAAAAACGAGGGTTCTCGAAATGCTCCAAATCATCAAAATTACACGTCTAGTGGCTGAATAAATCACTTTGATGGGTTTCAAAGACTATAATAGGTCACGTAAGTCCATAAAATCCAAGAGAAAAACCCCTTAAAATCATCCATTTTTGCCCAAAAAGGGAAGGCTATACTAAGGCAAAATGGCCAAAAATCGCCCAAAATCGAGGGTTCCAGAAATGCTCTAATCTTCAAAATAACCTCCTAAGGGCCAAATAAACCATTTTATGGGTTCCTAAGGCAGTAATAGTGGCTATAAAAGCAAAAACTTAGTAAGAAAAACCCTAAAAATCGGCCATTTTCGGGCAAAAAGGCAAGGCTATACTAAGGCAAAAAGGCCAAAAATCGCCCAAAATCGAGGGTTCCCAAAATGCCTCTAATCTTCAAAAATAACCTCCTAAGGGCCAAATAAACCATTTTTATGGGTTCCTAAGGCAGTAATAGTGGCTATAAAAGCAAAAATATAGTAAGAAAAACCCTAAAATCATCCATTTTGGGCAGAAAGGCAAGGCTATACTAAGGCAAAAAGGCCAAAAATCGCCCAAAATCAAGGGTTCCCAAAATGCCTCTAATCTTCAAAAATAACCTCCTAAGGGCCAAATAAACCATTTTTATGGGTTCCTAAGGCAGTAATAGTGGCTATAAAAGCAAAAAACTTAGTAAGAAAAACCCTAAAATCATCCATTTTTGGGCAAAAAGGCAAGGCTATACTAAGGCAAAAGGCCAAAAATCGCCCAAAATCGAGGGTTCCCAAAATGCCTCTAATCTTCAAAAACAACCTCCTAAGGGCCAAATAAACCATTTTTATGGGTTCCTAAGGCAGTAATAGTGGCTATAAAAGCAAACAACTGAGTAAGAGAAACCGCTAAAAATCGGCCAATGTTGGGCAAAAAGGCAAGGCTATACTAAGGCAAAAAGGCCAAAAATCGCCCAAAATCGAGGGTTCCCGAAAGGCCTCTAATCTTCAAAAATAACCTCCTAAGAACCAAATAAACCATTTTTATGGGTTACAAAGGCAATAATAATGGCTATTGAAGCAAAAAAGTGAGTAAGAAACACCCCTAAAAATCATCCATTTTGGGCAAAAAGGCAAGGCTATACTAAGGCAAAATGGCCAAAAATCGCCCAAAAACGAGGGTTCTCGAAATGCTCCAAATCATCAAAATAACACGTCTAGTGGCTGGATAAATCACTTTGATGGGTTTCAAAGACTATAATAGGTCACATAAGTCCATAAAATCCAAGAGAAAAACCCTAAAAATCGGCCATTTTTGCCCAAAAAGGGAAGGCTATACTAAGGCAAAATGGTCAGAAATAGCCCAAAATCGAGAGTTCCAGAAATGCTCTAAATCATCAAAATAGCGCTTCTTAGGGTTAAATAAACCATGTTATGGGGCACATAGGATGTAATATTTCAGTTTTTGAACCGAGATAGAGAAGGAAAAAGCAACGATTTCCTTTCGTAAGCATCATATATAATGAACTTCCGATTCACTAAATTTATGTAATACAGCAAGAAATTAGAAGCATTAAAATCTTTTTCTCTCTATTTTATTTATTTATTGCCGCTCTTTGAGCATGTTGAACATTAATATTCAATTTTTATATGCATGTATTTTGAATTAAACAGCTATATATACTTTAAATTCCACAAATGGATAAAAGCAAATGAAGGAATGCAAAATAAGCGAAAATGAAGCAAAATAACCAAGAAGCAATTAGAGAAAATAGGAGGGGTTTGAGAGGCACCCATGATTTGTAGTTTTGTACCCCAATCGTTTTCCAACTGAGTTATTTGTCTATAGGCTCTCATTGACCCTCTTGCTATGCCAAATCCTCCCAATTACCCATCTACCTTTCCGGTTCATAATAGAGCTTTCTTAGACTTCTAAAGGCTGGGGTTTCACAGACTGGGGCTATCATAGAGGGGTTTCATTAGAGTAGAGTGGGTTCATTACACTGGCACGTTATCAAAGAGGGCCCAAAAAGAGGCTGCTTATCAGACAAGGAGTATATTAGAGAGGGGGCCATTAGAGAGGAGTGCTTATTAGACAAAGGGTATCTATTCCCCACATTTTCTCTATCTACTTATGAAATCCTTATAATTCTTCCATCCCAAAAAATGAGTTAAATAATAAATCCTAAAGATACTTTCATTCCACAGTCCTTTGGAATAAATTACGACAAAGTAAACAGCTTTTTAAAATTGTCAGATGAAATAAGTTACTCGAATGGAGCAGGCCTTTGAAGATGGTCAGGCTGCATATAAGTGATATCATCCCAAGGATGTCGATATAAACCTTGCTTTAGACGACGTTGATCCAAGAAATGACCTACAAAGAAACAAAAAGCTATTAGAGAGAGAGGATTATCAAAGAGAGGTGCTGATTATAAAGGGTGCTTATAAAGATCGGTTGCAAATCAGATAGAGGCCCTAATTAGAAAAAGGTGCTTATAAATATAAGGGCTTTATCGGGTAAAAGGACTTATAAGGAAAACTTTTAAAGATAGGGGTTCATTATAAAGGGCTTATTAGAAAGACTTTCGCAAAAAATGGGGGTTTATGAGAGAGGGGCTTATAAGAAAGAGGTACTTATAAAGATGGGGGTTTATTATAGAGAGGGTTTATTAGAAAGGATTGCTTATAATGATAGGGGGTTATGCAAGAGGGGGCTTAATTCAAAAGGGTGCTTATAAGACAAGGGGTAAATAAAAAGGGATAATTAGAAAGAGTAGCTTATAAGAACAAGGGATTTATCATAGGAAGAAGCTTATTAGAAAGGGGTGCTTATTAGGTGTCGGTGTTTATAGGACATGACGTTTACCAGAGAAAGGGGCATATCAGTGAGAGGGAATTATTAGAACAGGGTTTTTTAGGGAGAGGGGTGCCTTTTAGAGAGGGAGTTAATCAAAGGAAGGAGGATACAAAAGAGGGGTTCTTATTCAAAAGCGGATTTTAATGAGAGGGAGGGGCTTTTTATAGAGTTGGGTTTACAGAAAAAGGTGCTTATAAGATAGAAGATTTATCAAAGAGAATGGCTTATCTTGATTGGACTCCTAATTAGAGAGCGGGTTTATTAAAAATAGGGCGCTTATTATAGAATAGCGTTTATTAGACAGGGATGCATTTTAGACGAGGAGTGCACCATGGGAGGGGCTTATTAGACAGGGGTGCTTAGTAGACAGACGATTTATCAAAGAGAGGGCTTGTAAAAAGAGGGTGCTTTTAAGAAAGGGAGTTTACCAGAGAAGGGGTGCTAATTAGAAAGAGAGGTGCCATATGAGTCAGGGGTGCCTATAAGATATAAATGTTAGAGTCATGTGAGAAAAGAGTAAATAATATTAAGACTGGGGTAGGCTAAACGGAAGAAACGGAAGAAACTAGGACATTCTAGGACAGTTTACCAACGAGCCAGTATGGATAGAAAAAAGCAAATGACAAAAGATTTTTACAGATTTTAACGGAAGGATTGATTGTTTCAAAGTAGAAGATTATTGTGGTTGATGAGGATTCAAGTTAATCAGATGTAGGATAACACCAACCTATAAATCCAATAGAACGACCAAGAACGAATAAACCATTCAGTGCTCCAATAGCTATATATTCATCAGCTTCTTCCCTGAAAAAGATTCAGACTTAGATTCAGAACTTAATAATCAATAAGTATAAGGTGAAAAATGAGAGTTTTATTCAGTACACGATTCATAAAACTTGTCTTGAATTCCTTTTTGAATTTTTTTAAAGGAATCGAACAAGAAGGCATGGTGAGTTCCCACTCAAAGTGTTTGGATGTTTATCCATCTATTTATCTATCTGCCCATCGATCTGCCTGCTACATTTTATCTATCAACCAGGTACTGGCTGCCTTCTAATAGAAGATTATGACAGGATGATAATCTAGAATGGAAAGCAATCTAAAAAATCAGCATAGAATTTTGCTATTAGACTTGGATTTGGATTTGGGTAAATCATCCACTTGCTACTTGCGTCAAGCAGCCCATAAGTTGGAGGAAGTGCACAGAAACTCCAAAATGTGTACGGTATGCTTCAAATAAGTTAAGCTTTTCAAAGGTACAGTTCACTCTCTGATATTATTATCATGATACTTACGAAGCCCCTTCTTAAATCTAACTGTACATAAATTCTATTGAGACCATTCAGTATTGATATTGCTCCTTTAAGTCAAAGTAATACAGGTCCAGGGTTGAGTCGACGATGATTGACGGTATTTTTCTAGAGTTTTCAAAAAAGCGAGTACCCTAGACCCCCTTTCTAGAATATCAGTCTGGTGGCAACATTTCCAGGTCTATACGTCAGCTTTATAGCTACCAAGAACCCAATCTGCTTAAACAAACCAGAACTGCTAGCTTTTCTGCTTTTGCTATAATTACTTGAGTCTAGGGGAATCTTGACTAAAATTAGTGAAAACATTTTAGACTCGACATACTTTGAAAAGCTTCCACAATATCGAAGTAGATCAACAAATGCGGTTCCAATGCAACCATCAACGTTTAGAATCAGATTTGGTTTCTGTAAAAATAAGGAAGATAAGATAAAATTTTTAAAAAGATAAGTCAAAGTTTCAGCAATCCTTCATACCCGGGGTCATCCAGCATAGACTTTATAGCGAGAACTACGAAATTTTTTTGTTGATTCAATAAAGCATTTTTCTCCATAACAAATCGATACGTTAGTTAGAATAGAATACAGATAAGTGATCTCTTTTCTCTCTGCTATTCTGTCGAAAACACACTGGAACTATTGAACTTTCAAAATAAGCCCTCCCTCAAGTAAGCCCCCTCGTGTGGAAAAGAAGAAGTGAAGAAGAATAATTACAAACAAACCTTAGCTGTCGTGATTTTCTCAACTTCAAGTGCAAAGTCAAACAATGGAGTTTTTTGGAAAATTCTCTTTTATGAAAGATTTCATTATTTCCACTCTTTTGTCAGGATTATTTATCTGAAAATAAAAAAAAATGGTTAGTACTTGAATGAGATAATAATCAAAACAGTCCTACACAATATATCGAAATTCATTTCTTAGTTGAAAACAACCTCCATATAGCGGACACTCCTACAGAATGGACACTGAATTTGGTCCCAAAAATGTCCTGGAGGTTCCACTGGTAAAATATAAACACAAATATAGATCCAAATGAGCTAGCTAGAGAACTGAAGCTGCTATTGTAAATCAATTTTTTATCAGGAACTCTTAGCTGGATTAGGCCACGACGCCAGCATCTTACACCCATTTTATATAAGAACAATTTTTATATAAGCCTGGATTTTGCCTACATTTTAAGAACAAAGTAAGAACAACTTTTCATAAGCCCTAAGAATATCAGCTATATGAAAGTAAGAAGGTCAGACTGAATTATTTCCTACCGATTTTACTCGATGTCCAATACCCATAATAAGCTGTCCCTTCTTCCTCATTTCATTCACGAATTCCATCGGTGTCTTGTTGTCATCATGTGCAGTTGAGAACTGCTTCGCAGCAGCATCTAATGCGCCACCGAATCTATCTCCCTAAAATAAACGTTTAGGTTAATGGTTCTTGTTGTTGGTAAAAGAAGACAAGTTGAGATTTAACGACGAGATAGTAAAGATCCATTTGAAACTTGGAGCAACACATGACTTGACATTAGCGGTTCAGGAAAAGCTTCCTCTAACCTGATGCCAAAATTAACAAAGCAAGAATCTACACGTTATGGAAACGCCTATACATCCAGCAATATTATTGCATGGGATATAAAAATCCAAAGAAAACTTACGATGGTTAATAATCCAGAGCACAAAGATGACATCAAATCTTTGCCAGCTCTTGCAGTGACAATTGTATTATGAGCACCAGATACAGCTGGAAGAATAATAACGAAAATTCAGACATTGGAACTGCCAAATCAATATTGTTACATATTGGCTTTTTTCTCTTATCAAGTAGAGCAAACTGATAGGTAAAAAATCTGGGAATATCCAAATTAAATCAGAATTATAAATAAATACAACGTAAATAAAGATTGCTAACCTGGTCCATGGTCTGCAGTCAGCATGATACACATTTCGATGAAATGACAGGCATACATTGGCAGTCTGAAAGAGAAGAGATAACCATAACAACACAGAACAAGAATGCACAATCAATATATGCTTCGCTCTGTTTCGTATAATAACTTTTCACCCTTGACAATGACCAGCAAGCAAGCATTTATTTAAGTGAGAAAATCCGTCGATCTTTGTCTAAACAAAATATAAGGTGTACTTTTTATTCCCTTAATACACTTAGAAAGTCGCTTTCAAGACCAAAAGACAAAGTTGACGATCTTGAAAAATCGAACGTGGTATACAAAATACCATGCAGAGACTGTCCTAAATCATATATAGGACAATCGAAAAGAGAGACAGGTACTAGGCTCAAAGAACATAAAGCGAATGTGACCCATGGTCGAACTGACAAAAGTGATCTTGCCAATCATTGTTGGACGGAAAAACACCAGATGGATTGGGATAACATTTCAGTGATTGATGAAGATAAGAACTGGAAAAACAGGCTCGTTAAAGAAAGCATTCACTCAGTTCTATCAACTCCTTGTATCAATCAAGTATCTTACTCAATCCCAGAAATCTGGTTCAATAACATCAAAAGTTGCACTGAACACAATTTTGGCGCCACAAATTTTAGAAATTGAGCGCCAAAAAATTCCGAGCTTCCTCGCAGGTCCGGTTAATTTCACACCTTTCGATCCGACCTTTGCAATAAATAGGCAAGAAACCACATTTCTCATTGCCCGATGATGGGAGACGGATCTCTCCCGAAACGTTGCCCAACTAAATATCAAAGGCTTGTCATGATAAGTGGTGACTATCATGTCAAATACAAAGCATTTATTTGTTAATGCAGGTCGGGGATTCTCAAAGCTTTTTGCTGATGTGGACCAGCAGCTTGTGCCTACTGACTGATATTCTAGAACGAATACCCTAGGTTCTCATTTACTGACCTCGAAAGAATGGACAGCTGAGTTGACTGTAGACTTGTGAAAAGTGATCCCGACCAGATTCAAACCCAAGAGCCCGATCGTAGTTCAAGTATATAAGTAAGAGAAATTGGTACCTTCTCTGAAACCATAGCAGCCCAAGAGTTCCACCAATTCCAAGGTCATCCTAAAGTTCACAATAATTTTCAATAAAATCAACCTAATAAAAACAGTGGTAAAGTTTTTTCAAAAATGAAGCTCTCGTTGCCAAACATATACACTTGCCTTGAAAACATCTGTAATAGGCACTCCAGCATAAAGCAATTCTTGACCTCTTTCATCACAAATCGTTGAAATAAATGAAGAAGGCTTTCTTATCAATCCGAGTTCCTGAAAGATCAAAATAGTTTTAAGGCTTTCATCCTTGGGAGATTAGGCTATACGTTGATAAAAAATAGCAAATTAAAAGGAGAAAAGTTCTTCTACATCTGGCTCACGAAGACTTAGTGCAGTAGTTTGGTCTTTGAAGTCTCAAAGAGTCTTGTGTCTCAAATAACTAGGGTCCAAAACGTCAACTGATATCTTATAAGAAAGGTTTTGTGTTAGACTATACACAATATCACCTACGAGGGTAGACTTATAACACGAGCCCTCAGTCGAAGTTATCGCCCATCAAACCGAAGCTAATACCAGATCGAGATCACTTAAACTACCAGTCTGAGCGTCCAGTATAACTATGACTCAGGAAAAATCTAGCTTTGAAAAGGCTTTCTTATTGATGAAAGTCCCTGAACGTTCTAGAAAATCTTTGCAGTTCTACAGCCGTCTACCACTTAGAAATCTATTTTGAAAGTATTAATAATATCTAACATCAGGAAATTCAGAAGTAATTTGAGATATTTAAATTGGCAATAGGCAACCCAATGCAAAGCAAGACTCTTCTACTTTACGATAGCTTTGCTCAAGCTTTGATTAGTGAAGGGAGAAATGCTGAAATAGAGGTATACTGTGTTTGTTTACCTGAGCCCAGTTATAATCCATAGGGACAGTTGGAGGTCGTTTCTCTGGTTTAGGAACAATCTGGCCACATTCAAGAAGCTTCTTGTAAACTTTGCTGAAAACAGATGAAGCAAAAAATAAAAAGTGAGTGTCGAAAATTGCCACGAAAAGGTTGACACTTAATGCATTGTACCTGAATTATGCAACGACGTTTTGAAACTCTGCTTCGCGTTTGAGAAAGAAGCACTAAAGCTATAGAAAAACGATTTGTTCCACATCGAAAGCTTATGGAGTTATAAGAGTTACTCTTCTCTTCTTTCGTCAATCATAAAGTAAAACGTTTGCTACCTATCCAAGACCAGTTCATCAATAATAGATGGAGATCAGAGCCGTTCGCAAAGACAGCTGTTTCATATTGCATGACAAGCATACTTGAGGGCTTTGCACAGTTTCAAATGCTTGCCTTTGCAAGAAAGGGAATAATTCTAACAGCAAAGGATTCCAAAATCATGCACAAAATAAAATATTATATAATGATAAACCTACTTTATCATTATACCAAGGTCATCAAATGTTTCAGGAACAAACGCACCAGATTCTCTTAAAACCTAGGAGGTGAAATATGAGCAGAAAAGTAACTAGCATTTAGAAGCAAACAAAGGTATGTTATTACTAATAGAAAGGATGATAATAGTGCAGGTAATACTATAAATAATACTATAAATAATTTAGCAGAACAGTGGATCTCAAGATTGGCCTTAATCACTGACCTTATTTTTCGTTATTGCAGTTTCGCCCTCGGTATTAGCACAGGCATTTGCATGACCAAATTGGACCTGAAACAGTCATATAAGAATTAGTACTTCGTGGTCTCTGTGTGTGGTGCAGTGGTTAGCTTGCTGGACTCACAATGCATATTTTAAGAAATTTTCAGTGGTGGGCCAAAGGTGACATGGGGCCCAATAAATTCTTATAATTTTTTTTAACTGCCAGCCCGGAGAAAGTCCACAGAGATGCAGGGGCGGTCTGGCACCACAATTGCAGGGTAGCTAGCAAATCAAAAGGGCCCGGTTCAGGGTGTGGCAGATAAAGTTTATGAACCACTCCACTAATAAAGAATTCACCTTAAATACGCTCAGCCGATATTAGTTATTAATTGATAGATGTGCTGAGGGGAACTATGCTTGCATTTCAATTTGAGAAACATACTTTTGCACTTTTTCGCTGTTTCGAGTAAAGACGTCTGCAAACTTCAAGGGGGAAGACCAAAACTGCCGCCCACCATGGTTGGGCGGCGAAGAAAATTTTGGTTGCTAGACCCTCTAAAACGTCTATTTTAGCAATTTAGAATTGGCTCACGAAAACTTTAGATATCGGTCATTGTGGGGCCCTACAAAACATCACAGACCAATTCCCTGCTGGCATCAATTATTTCTTTTGGAGCAGTGAACAACTTTTGTATGTTTTCAATACAATTTTGTAGTAAAAATAAAACGTGTTTCAGTTTTATTGTATCGAAACAACTCCAGGTCATTTACTAGATTGGGAAAAGGGCCCACACAGTGGTGGGCCAATTTGGCAAAAATTGTCGTCAGTGGTGGGCCAGCTTGTGGGGCCTGGTGGGCCAAATGGCCCACCAGTACATATGTTAAAATATGCCCTGGTAGCGTCACAGCCAGGGTCGAGGTCTCGATTAGTTAAACTATTACTCAGATCCTAGAGACTGGCGCAAATTACAACATTAGACGTTCACCCTCATCAGTCTGTTCTTGAATTGATTGTTAGAAGGAAAAGACAACTCCTTTCTTTACTCTTGATCATAACATAGCTAAAAACTTTGAGATCTCTACCCTTTTCTGATCAAGAAATCGATGAAGATCTTATGTGATGGTGCAGTGGCACCGTTCTCTACTCCAACTAGCTTTTGGTGTCAGGAGCTCAGTGATGTCGAGGTTTGAGTGCTGGCAATGGTTGCACCACAGCAAGGGTCGAGGTCTCGTTTCTTCATCTATTGCTGAGATCCTAGCGACTTGCACCCAAAGAACCATTTCAACTTCTTGTTCATTTAAATCTGATGACAACTTCCAAAAAAGTGAAGGTGAAGGTGAAATGGTGTTTTGGTGCCAGTCGCTAGGATCTCAGTATTAGGCTAACTAATCGAGACTTCGACCCTGGCCGTGACGCTACCGTGGCTGGGCTCAAACCCTGATAACACTGAGTTCCTGACACCACGAGTAAGCTGGATTACACCACGATGACACGACACCTTTCAAAAGGGAAATATAGCCATGAATATGAAGTAGGGACTTAAAGGAATGAAAAATTCCAACTTACCTCACCCAATAAGACAATCATTTTGATATCAGGATTATTTTGATATCTCATAACATGATCAATGAAGGTTGAGCCAGGATATCTGGAAGATACATCGAAAGGTTAAAATAATGCAGGCTAAACAAGGAAAAAAATAAACAGTAACTTAGAAATAGGATAGATATACAACAAAATTAACCAAAATTAATAGATATAACTGTTTCACTAACTGTAAGATAGAAATTTTCAAGTTATCTATAATGTTAAAAACCTTAAAGAAACCCACTGTTAGGCCTAAATCTACTGTTTAACACAAATGACTACTGATCGCTCTTCGAAACATTCGGGGTCTGAGTTCATTGTACAGCGGTTTCTCAGTGGAAGGACTGTCCTGTTTGTTCAAAATGTTATTAAATAGACACACTACATCTGCTCGTTTCATATAGAGATAACAGCAAAATAAGGCCTTGGCTGGTAATATCACTTAATAAAATAGGCACTGACCTATCGCCACCAATTGCAACGCCTTCACAAACACCATCAGTGTTTCTTGCAATAATGTTGTTTAACTCGTTTGATAATCCTCCAGATCTAGATACATATCCAACGCTAAAAAGAAGAAAAGACAAATTTCTTGAAACAGGACATTCAAATCGTTCTTCAGCGTATGATATCTATAATTACTTTGACATTAAAGAGGGATCTGGCTATAGGCCTTACTGTCTCTCTTCGACATTTACAATCCACACAAATAAGAAACTAAATAGTACAGGATTTGTAAAACAGGACATTCCAAATCATTCTCCCACTTGTGATATACATAATAACTTAACTTGACATTACGGGGGTCTGAGTGACTCTTCTATCAACCCCTTACATGTCTGAATCTTCAGTGTACGTCAACCTCAACTGCTTAGCTATACATACTAACATAACGAAACTT
>JACTAT010000002.1:6951576-7077635 GCA_014526335.1 Chrysaora quinquecirrha
ACAGATGTTCTGCAGCAATCAACTTGTGCAATAACAAGAATGGATCCTAGTAAACTTCCAGGAAAATGTGAGAAAACAATACAATGTGTTGCGTTGCCATTGCAAAAAATCGGCTACAGACAGCGACATTATTGGCAATAAGCCAAAACAAGTTGCTAAGAGTCCAACCAAATGAGTGTTCTCCTCTGCTCGCATGGCTGCAGACCATTTTGTTCGAACATCTATCTCTGGCTACACCTACAATCTATAGCTTATAAGGTCACGGCAACAATTTTTTATCATGTCCTGTAATTTCAAGCAATAAGTCACATGTGTAGACGTGGCTTAAAGAGACAGCACTTGCATTTTACACAAGATTTGAGGTATCAACACCAAATGCATTTTCTTGAATGAGATCTGTCTACGATTCTTTATGATGTAAAACGAAAATTAAATGCGGACAGCATTCTCTCCTTACCTTTTTGTCAACATCTCCAACATCCACACCACCTTCATGATGAAACAAAATAACATCAGCATTTCTTTGAGTAAAAATACAGACGTAGCATTCTTCCTTCTAAAAAGATCAAGTTGGAAATGATAGAAGATAAATGCAATGATCTTCTGAAGTATCATAATAATCTAATTGAAGGTGGGGGCTTATTTTAGGATTTACAGTATGACAGCAGTTGTGATATAGTGACAACAGTTTCAGACAGTCATTGATTCAATAATGATCCCTCTAAAACATGATTGAAGTAATGCTTTAGTAATATACCATTAGGAGAAAAAGAATTGAAATTGCTTACTTGTTGATGAGCAATGAAGGGTTCCACAATAAAATGCTTTAGCTTTCCTTTTGCTTTACCAATCTGAATGATTCAAATTCAAGTTTATAATATTCAAATTCAGCAAACAAAAAGTCAATTTTTAAGTTAATCTAGGAGCAGCAGTTAGTCTAAGAGCAATTAAACAATTAGTGCAATGTACCTCAATTTCTTTTCCCATAAAATCTTTAAGCCAGTTTTGTACACCATTCAGATCAATGTTGACTTTTATTAAACCATGTTTTCCTCTTCTTTTTATCAACTGATCTGGCTTCACAACCAATTTCTGCAGAGAAGAAGATTTGAAGTTACTTAGAAATGGTATGACTTAAAGCAGAGGTGGGCAAAGTCTTAAGAAGGACTTGGTCACATCATTCTAATCTTAGATTCAGGTTGGCCAGGAAATAGTGGTGTCTAATGCCCCATATACACTATGCTGGCATGATATCGCTGCGTTTTGATTTTTGTGCCGTCATAAGATATTGCCAAGCAGTTACACGAGTGCAGTGCCATGATTTTTGTGATGATCACTCGGTTACACTGAGACACCACGGCAGCTCCTTTGCCATTTTTCTAGTTTGGGTTTCGGGTATTGTAGTAAAAATGTGCGGGTTTTCGGGTTTTAAACCTTCACAAACCACACACTGTGTAAAATTCTTAAAACAGTTCTTGAAACTAAGGTCATCCGGGTTTTTGGATTTGTCCCAATTTTATTCAGGGTTTTCTGGTTTTGATACCCCCAAAGCTCCCCCATGATTACTATTTTGATTACGAAATGGACAATGCAGTTATTTCTTTGTGTTGCATGTTTCCATTGATTGGCATAGATAAAAGGCCTTCAAGAAAACCCCCAGCCCATTCCCTTAATCATATAATGGCCCCAGACAGAAGAACTAACTACTTATAGTGACAAATTCTGACATCAGAACCACAAGAGGGCACCACATGCATTTCAGGTTTTTAATCTATCTAATTCAAAATGCAAAACCAAAGATTAACTAAATTGTCACGTCACGTCACCTGGTCTTTGAGCCAATTGTGTTCACTTAGGCCCGTTGATGACAGCCCAGCCACGTCAGTGTTTTCACTGATTCTCAGCAAAGGGTTATGAATAAGGGCCTCACTGCTTATAGATCTGTATATCAGGGCTTTAGCATCTGCTTCATGGATTGCTTTTGATGCCATTTTGTCCAAAAAATCTCTCAATTTTACGGAAAAAATTTGCACGCTGTCGAAAGCACGAACACTTCTGCCAAATGTTCTGTTGATGTGGAATTTTGAAAACGAGGCTAGGCTTTTTCATCCAAAATCCAAATCCGGACGGGGGGTGGGGCGAACAAAACGGTTCGGGCACGGCCAGGTCGCTAACCCCAGTATAAAGTACACGTACTTACTTACGACATGTCTCATAGTTTAGCCATAACTTTAGTGTACTGATTAATAGTATAAAACGGCTGGGAAATTCGATGTTACTCTGTAACTCCAGTTACGTGCAGTGCAGTCTCAAATAGCTTGAAAATAGTGCGGAAGATCCGATATCAAAGAGATGTTTTAATAAGCATTGTTGATTGCTTGGCTGTGTTTCTATTTCATAATAAATATGCAAAAGTAAAAACATATGATCCGGTGCTGAGATGAATGCTCCCCACTTGCATCCACTATGCCGAGACAATGTGGTTGAAGCGCCGCATCTTACGGTGGTTCCCATTACAGGAAATCACTATTCTCCCTTGAGTCTTCCGCCAGCCTACCGTGGGAGGGAATATCCGGCCCCCAGACCACATGCCTACGCTTGGATATCCCTAATGCTTTCACTTCCAACTCATGACACACCGATAGCGCGCGACAAAATTTGTAGCAAGAGACACGCAAATGTTTCGGGGAACATGTTTCTCGCTTGTCACTCGCATGTTTAGTCACCCTAGGAGTCACGCCGAATACAGTGTCGCGCGCGACAAGTCTTCTTGTTTAGCCAAGGATTATTCGAGGGGAGGGGGTATCGGGGGGTATCATACAATTTCCAGAAAATTATGATTATTTCTGTCTACGATTGTACATTTTTTGGTTGAAGAAAAGATGCAATAAAAAAGTATGATTTTCCCCAGATTTTATTGTTCGATGAACTAAATGTTTTCATTAATACAAAATAAATTATTCAATTATTTTCAAATAAAATGTAATTCAACTTACTGAATTAATACTAAACGATAATTCAGTTCTTAGATTTTCAATCAAGTCCATTTGGTTTGATCTTGAATTCTGCTCAGTTTCGTAATCCTGTCCTTTGCTGTTTATATCTGCAAAAGAGAAACACAAATACCAATGCTATCGGCTGCTGAGAGGCTGAGATAGAATGCACAAATCAAAACAAAGCATAGTGTTCGGAGCATTTGGTTGGAGGTCTGATCTCTGCTATTTGACGTTGAATGGTTATGTCAAGATGATCATGATTATCATCCTGATCATTATTATCATTATCATCGTCATCATGGTCATCATCCTCATCACCGCCATCATCGCCATCATCTCCATGATCGTCCTCATCATCATCATTATCATTATCATCATCATGATCACCATCATCACCATCACCATCATCATCATGACCATCATCGTCATCATCATCATAAGAATAATCATGAATACCATCATCACCATCATCAATGCTCTCTATAATCAATCGTAATCATTGATTTTCACAATCATCATCATAGATGTTCACCTATACACTATAATTTATCTTATCATAATCTTGAAAGGATGATATATCGTATATTTGATATTTGACGTTGCAGTATAACGGTTTTGAAAACAAAGCTTGTTACCTTGAATCCTAACAGACGCGAGTTCAAAATGTATTCTTTTTAGTTCTCCAAATGTTGGTTTCCCAGTCATAAATGGAATTTTCCGTAATCTCGTGTCGGCTAAAAAATAAGAAACATTTTACACTCAGGAATGAAATTTCAAATAACACAAAATTTTTGATTTGCAGAAACACCTTTGGGTATACTATCTCAAAGATGTTCCGAGGTTTCTACACTGTACTGGAGTTCTGTAGAGTTCAAGAACTTTAGGTTTACAAAAGAGTATCAAACCATTCCACGAGCCCTTTTGTTGGCTCTTGCATCGAAAACATTTGATCGCATTTTGCAGGTCTAGCCTATCCTATACACTATCCGTCGATCAATAGAGTCTGTTCGTTTGTTATTGCTGCAAAACGTAGGAATGAACATGGACACATTTCTTTGAACAAAACAACTGAAAACACTATAGGGGAACCTGGGGTGTTTTGCAGTTAAACATGAGAACTACATATTTACTTATACGAATGTCTTTTTGCCCATTCATTTACTTATTTTTTAAGAGCAAACATAATTCTAACAACTAAAAGGGCTGTTTTTTTACTCATAATTGCATAGTATTTTAAACAAAAGGCGCTTCTTAACCACCCCCTCCAAAGAAAAAATACGACATTTCACATTTCACTTCAAGGGACAAGCTACATAGCCTCCATAACCTCTATGGCCACATAGGGACAAGACGCCAGGGGTCATATGGCTAAAGGGACATCAAAATTTGCCACTCACATTTGTCCAAAATTGGTGATTTTCCTCCGAAAAGTATCGACCTTGAATTTTGTGGCCATTTGATGAAGATTTTTTCTGAATGATCAACGTGTTCTTTCCATTTCCGTAACAAATCTTGAATTTCCTTGAAAAGGAAAAAACGATTCTCAAAACCAATAAAACATTTTCAATATATGCTATTATATTAGTATAACTAGTATACATATTTGCTATCAAAAGCCCTTATGACCTTATGAGAAACCCTTACTCATAACTATTCTCCACATCCAGCATAAAAGCCCAAGCCCACCAGTTGTATCAATCACACCCCACCCCTGCAGGCCTTATATCAAACAGAACAGCCCGTCAGAGAACGGCGAATTTACCAGGACTAAGGTATTCCAAGCACTGGCCAGCGTGAAAAAACCAAACAGTCAGCTTAAATTTTTCAGGTTTTGGAATCTTTCCGCACGAAGAAGAAAAGGCCGCTTCTTTGTAGACAGAAATGGTTCGCTTTTTCACTTGGATTCATCAGTTAATTCTATTGGTCCTCCCGCTGTATTTTAAGAGCTTATTGGTGTTCAAAACACAATACCAATTCACCTTCAATTTTCTGATTGGTGCACTTCGATCTGCATCTGGGTATATATTCTGCCTGAGCAGTTGTTTCGGCATGTTTCTGACAGTTGTACTCCGAAGGTGCAGTGGCATCGTGGCCTGATCCAGCTGGCTCGTGGTGTCAAAGCTCAGCGAGGTTCGAGTCTCAACAGCGGTAGCGTCACAGCCAAGGTCGAGGTCTCGATTAGTTAACCCACCACTGAAATCCTGTCGACTGACGTCAAATACACCATTTCACCGTCTGTCTGAGGAGTGTCAGACGAAGAAAGTTATTAACCTCAAAAATGATCTGAATTAAATTTTAAACTACTCACAACAACTAAAGTCGCCTCATTTTGTCTTCTTATAGTCGCCCCAGCAGACCTAAACACAGAAAAAAATGTAATGTATTCTTTCATGCATTATGACTAGCCCTTGCTTGGATTATTTCAGTAATATAATCAATTAACAAGCAATAAAGGTGTTTATTTATGCTAAGACTAAAAGCTTTGAGTAAATGTAAATATGTACGCAGGTGCGCAAATGTTTTAAAGTCTTGTGCGGGTCGTGAATTATCTAATAGCTAGTTGGAGCTAGGGGGGAATTGGATGAGCCGAGTTCTGAGAAAGAAAAAGAGTCCAGGAAAAGTCTAAAGAAATTTCGAGATGGGAGCTAGCAGAAACATTCATTTTCTCGCTCTGACCGTTTGTCTAGATCTATTGGTCATCTCACTGCGTCCTTAAATGCACAATATTAATCCCGTAGTACACTTCCAATGTTTTCAAATGGGCTAGACTTAAACTACAGTAATATTTCATAAAGCTTTTTCCTACAATTTTCAATCAACGATAATAAATAAATTAAGAACATCATTGTGGATTTTCTAACCTTGTTTAATTTAACAAGGTTAGAAAATCCACAATGATGTTCTTAATTTATTTATTTGTCTATCTAACCTAAAATGATGTCGTTCAAAAATTAATCAACGATAATGCATGATGGTTCCATACCTAGGCGTTTTCCCATGCTGCTTTGCGTCTCGAGTGCTTTGTGACGTCCCTCTCTTTGCTCTAACTGTATATCGATGTATAACCTTATGTTCAATTACTTCAAGCCTATAAAGAAATAAGGCAAGAAATAAGGCAAAATATACGAGTATCAAAGACGGGCCTTAAAATTTTGGAAATTCCTTCTTTCTGGAGTCACTGAATAGTAAGGCAACGGTCGACTCAGCCGTGAATTCAGTTACTGGTCCTGCCAAGGTACCCAGGAGCAGAGCAATCGCTCCAACGTATCAATCTGAGCCATACGCTACAGGTTCCCCGACTTCGCTGCCTACCCTCCTGGGTAGGAACTTCGGCGCTCCCTGGCTCGAACATTGGCGTTACTGGAATCATTAACTCTAAGTCATAAGCCAATAGTCAACTCAGCTGTCTTTTCTTCAGAGACAAATAAATAAGTAGGTAGGACCGCTAGGACACTATTCTAGAATATCAGCCTGGAGGATACACTTTTAAGGTCTCAGTCGTGCAGTCCTGCTCCATTGCAAAAAGTTATAGAAGGTAATTTGGGAATGCAAACGTATTAAACAAGAAGAATAGACAACCTTGAAAATTATTTGTTTATGTTCATAAGACAGAATAGTGCCTTGTTTGTACATGAGTGATTATATTGAAACAGGCAAGAAATGATGTCATATAATGTGCTGCATTTATAGTTGATTTAAATGGAAGGATATTGTAGAAAATGGCGAGAAAAGCAAAAAAGTTAATTCTCTTCATATTGATGTTATTTGTGGCGATTTTGCTTATCATTTATGATGAATATCTAGAAAGTCGTGTAGCGAAGAAAAGTTTGCAGAATATTGGAATTACACAACGAAACATGAGCCATGATAGTTTTGCATATTTACTCAAAAGTGAAAGGAAGAAAAACAGACTCATTACGAAACGAAAGGAGACTGTGAGTGAAGAAAGCAGACCGTTTTCTCAAAGGTTGCTTCGAGAGAAAGTTCCAGAAAGAATTATGGCCAAGAAAACGAGAAACATAGGGAGTATTTCGAAGCAAGAAAATAGAAGACATTTCAATGATAAAACACCGGTATCTGTGGTAAAACTTAAAACGAAAATGAAAGGATTTTACACTTCGAATCGAGAAAAAGCTCTGACTTCGACACCACGACTTCGTGGAACCAAAACTAGGCCTAAATCGAACCGTAAAGTAGTTGCTGATATAGAGAGACCTTTCAAAAAAGCAAAGAAATGCCCGACTTGGAAAATAGATGTCCCAAATTGGACCTTAATATATCTGGATGATATTAAGGAATATAACGAGAGTTGTCCTAAACCTGTAATTGATTCAACAATCAAGCGAATCATTTACAAAAATGGCACAACCGTTTATAATGGATGCAATAAGAAGACAACTGAATGCAGAGAAAAGGCGCATTATGATTTCAAATCAAGCCAGCGCATTAATACCACACCATGCTGCCTAAATCATGTTTTGAAAATGTTCCAACATGTGACTGATGAGTTCAGGAGGCTGAATGTTTCACATTGTGTAATCAGTGGAGGGGTAATCGGGTGGGTGAGGGATAAGAAAATGGTTCCTTATGACAGGGACTTAGATCTTGTGGTAGATGAAACTTTTTGGAACACGACTTCGTTTTGGAGGATTATGCAAAAATTACAGGAAAAATATGGTTATGAATATAATTTAGTAGAAGATTTCAAACTGAAGATATATTACAGCAAAGAAAACAGAATTGATATAGATTTATGGGCCTATTTTGTAAAAAATGAAGAATTTTATATAGTATATCGTTATTTCAAGGCACAGAGAGTGGAAACGATGATGCCCTTTCAAGATGTAGCATTTGAGTGGTTCAGAATATTTGTGCCAAATACACCAAGGGAATATTTGAATAAACAATATGGAAAAGAACGATGGGAAATCGAGAAACAATGTATGGTTAGGGACGCAGAGGATAACTGTTGGTAGTACAGTGTCTTTGAAGCCTTCTTTAAACAACAGATCACCATTAATAAGCAGTCCTGATAAAGTTTGGCCCTGGCGAAAAGATCAAACATTGATGCTCAAACATCTGAAATTAAATTGTTAAATAGAACGTTTGGCCATTTAACCATGTAGCAAAACATTACTAGTCAAACATTTTTTCTTGCAACAAGCAAACATTGTTTCTGGTGTTTTTCAAGCACTACTACAGATAACTCTGTTTGTCGAGTAACGATGTTAGTGAGATGTAGTGCCTCGAATTTGTTCTCTTTAACATTTTACGCTAGCCAACATTCTTAGTACCCCTCGTCCAAGTCAGCACAGTTTAAGTGTGGCAAAGGTGGTCGGACCATACTAAAATGTCGATGGGCTGGAATAGAACGCATGCTATTGCCATTCTATTTGCTTTGGTACAGTATTATTTTTATCTATATTGTAGTAACAAGTTATATTTAATTCTAATTCAAAAAAATGAACGAAACTTACTTATGAAAAACGGCGGCAGCAAAGTGTCCACCAGAGAACATAAGAATCAACCAACATTTGTCATTTGAAACTTTTTTCAAAGAATCTTCAAACAAGATGCAATTTCTGCAATATTCCTAGAAAGAGATGAAATTCATTCTTTAACTTTGAGCAGCTTTGAGGCCAATAGTCAACCAATAGCTAAGTCTCACTACTTCGCCTCGGCCAATGTTGTTGTTAAATAGGTTGACTTTCTGGGAAGCGAAGCTTCAAGAAGTGTTCTGTAGTCTCTGATTACCTGCTCTGCCACTCTATTTGTACAATGCTTTTGGTCGTCATACTGGTTTTACAATTTATCGTGCAGTTGTTGCTTTTTAACATAGCTCAGTCTGTTGGACTGACAAATGAAAAGTAGGGGTGAGTAAACTAGAGACTCATGTAGTGAGTCTATTCATCGAGCACTTCCACATCTCAACATCAGAATTTCCTGACAACGCGGCTGTTTATGAATCACTTGACAAAGGCAGGGGCGGCGCCATGGGGTGGACTGGGGGGACGTGTCCACCCCAGTTTTCTCAAAGATCGATTTTGTAATTCACCCAAATCCGATGAAAAAGTAGTGGGGGGGGGGGGGGGCTGATGAGTCATTTTCCTTTCTTAAGACTTCACTTGAATTCACACTATTTTCTAGATCAAGAGAGGTTGCCTTTTGGCAGAAGGAAAAGAAGCAGCTGAAAACAATCAAGCAGTGACTAATATTTTCATAGGTTTATGTTGTGTCTTGAGTTTATAATTACAGTCTCGTTAAGCTTTTTGCCCTTCATTGACATCTCTGCCGAAATGCAAATCAAATCTGTGAAGAAGCTGCCGTTGCGTCTTAGTGTAATTGCAATGATCGCCAGAGAAATCATGGCGCTGCGCTCGTGTAACTGCTTGGCAAAATCTTATGACGGCACGAAAATCAAAACGCAACGATATAATGCCGGCATAGTGTAACTTGGGCCTAAATTACTAACCTTAGATGATTCCAAGATGACTCTATAAATTGAAACAACTTTGTCATCAGACGAAAGGAAATGTAACTTTGAGCTCTTTTCTTTACCGTGGTGCTTTTTGTCTTCTCCGTCATCGTCAAGATCACCACAATCACTCTCTTCATCACTTTGTGAATCACTTGAATCGAGGATCAACTCTGAAAAACATCAGGAAAAACTGATAATGTTATGCTGCCGCTCCTTTCTATGATTGGCTTCCTAAGGGAAAGCCCTGTTCCCAAAAGATCGTAAGTGCATCGACGACAGTCGGGATAAGTATGCGTATGTCTCCGATTTTATAAGGAACACTTCCTTGCGATTACTACGACTGTGCCGACAGTGACTGAATCTGAAGGATCGGAAAATTTTAAATTCAACTTCCCACCCTTACGTCTCTAGAGATCAAAGCAATGTTTAGGCATCAGGGATTCTTCAAGAGTGGTCACATGGATAAAAGCAACCAATCAAAGGAAAGTCATTCCTAACGTTTTCTTCTCTTTGTTGGTGTCTGAAAATCTGAGCCTGACATCTTTTATCTCAAATGTCGCAGATCGTCGGCGATCACAACCTTACAAAGCTTGCGATTCATGAATTTGCAATGATCAGTGATGATCAGCGACCGTCGGAGATGAATCGAAAAGTTTGTTTGATGCGATCATTAGTGATGGAAAACCCATATCAGAGCATCATCGTCGACCATAGGCAACCATTGCTGTGTAATATAAAAAAAGGGTTCTTTGTTTTCTGGGTAACATGTGACATTCCAGGGAACGAAGGATCATCGATCATCGCAGAGAAACGTAAATACTACGAAGATGATCACAGGCGGTCGCCAGTTGTTTGTGATCTGGTTTGCCGCAAATGAGAACCAGGTTTATTAGAAGAAGGAAGAAGGGATTAGGGATGCATTGCTTACTCTTACGTGGTATAAGGCTTGAGGTTGCCAATGGCTTTTCACTTTGCAGGCTTTATGATGCCATTGATGATCACTTCCATTGCATCAAAATGTCAAAAAACATAGAATAACACTGTGAAAGAATCCTGCTTATGAAGGTTATAAGTCTAGATAAGAACATGTCCACTGCAATCAATTATCATTACCGTTTTCGTGAAATGTGTTTTCATCAACTGTTTCCTTTGAAACAAGCCTCCGTTTGACATTATAAACATGCCAATCAGTCTTATAATGAGCCCTCTGAAAAGCAATGAAAGTTTCTTATCAACTGATACTGCCTTGGTGTTTTAAGAACAAGTGTTCAGTGGGATTAAACAGGAGATTATCAGCGAAAATTTCTTACCTGATCTAAGAAGTTGTCAAAAACCACACTACAGATAGAACATCTAATTTTGCCCAGCAACTTTTCATTAGTGACAGCATCTATGTCTGAAAAAGCAATATGAATATCCATCAGGAAAAAGGATGGTTTTTAAGGCTTCAATTGTTAGGCTTAGCAAAATGCTGGTGATGCTGAATTAAGGGGGGGCTTTTTCCGTCTGGTGGGGGCACTTTACTAGGAAGGGCAAAAAGGAAGCATAAAAGAATTTGGCCATTGCTATAAGGGCAAGGGAGCATTTATCTGTACTGCCCCCCTTATGCTTCCTGTACCCCTAGAGCTGTCAGAACTTTCGAAAGGTTACTTTTATAAGCAGGCCCTTGAGAGGTGGGTTACTGAGAGGCTTTATAGATAGGCCTTTCACTTTTCCAGATACCAAAAGACAATTAGCCCCCCCCCTCTTTGATGTAGCAGGAACAGCTTCAACAACAATAAAGTACTCCATGTAAACACTATATATGTTATGTTGCACGTTACGAACTTTCTGTATGCTCTATCTATGTATGTCAATAAATACTCGTGACAAACTTAAGAACTTTCTGTTAGCTTACTTATGCACGTATAAATTGTAACTACGCCATAAATCACATGATATGTAGAACTCTATAAATACTAGCTCTGTAAAGTTAGAATTTCGGTCATCTCACATTGGTCATCTTATAATTGCAACGTTAAAACTCTGTCTCTGTCTTGAGTTATTTTCTACTGCGTCACAGCAAATTCTGCTACAAAATGAAGGTCTGGTGTCCCTGATCAGTTTTTCTCAGGAAAATTTCATACGCAAATGACAAGACAGCTAAGAAGAATGCATGTGCCTTTGACTCTCATTCACATTCTTCTTAGCTACAGCTATTGTTTACCATCACCTCCCATGTGCTAACAGCCTGATGTTTGCCGTCTAACATTGGGCTAAGGTCCTCACTCAGTTCCAGACTGCTAAGTTTGCAAAGTATTCTCCAAAGATGATATTGAGAACAATAAAAGTCACACTTGATATTTGTTTTTGCACACTTTTTGCTTATAGTCTTAAGTACTAATATTGTAGTATTTTATGAAAATTCCGCACATGAAATTAGCCTTGTGCTCCTAGAGATCTTTTGCTCGCTCCGAATAAATTCAGACAGAGTTAGCAGTCTGGACTCAGTCTAGCTGCAGACTGATGAGCCCTGATATTTGGCATAACCAGTCTGTAGATTGTAGCTGACTTTTTGAGGTGCCAGTGGTTTTCTATTTCTTTTATCTTACCTACACTTTAGCTTCGGTTTACCTGACTGAGACTGAGAAAAACTTTCATTTTTATGCAAGCAGTTCGTTGAGTTTAGCAATCTTGAATTGAACAGCACACTTTTGCTTATTTGACTGTCAAAAATGTCATTTCTCTTTGACTTCTTCCCAGGTTTCTTTTTCGAATGCAGTTTTTCAGGAGCGGAAGGAAGCGGCCTAAAATTGACATCTTCCATTTTCGAGTTCTCTGAGTCCATGTCTTCTTCTTTACTTCTTCTACCAGCCAATTTAGCTCGATTTTGTGAAATTGGATATTTCAAGTAATAAATAGTTGTTATAGAAGTTTGTTTTATCTAAAAAAATTTCACCACGAAATGAGAAATATTCTAAAATTAGATGATTACATCCACAAGCCATTACAGCGCGTCTCCCAAAATGAAAACATTAAGAAACTTCATGTAAAAAAAACACGAACATGCGCAGAAGTGTAAATGTAGGTGTATTGGTAACCAATCATCGATTGGTAGTGATAGTTTGAAATTCAGGCAGTTTAATTCCTGAAAACTTTTAAGATATTAATCAATGTTCTCTTTTAAGTATCTCTCGTGGTAAGTATTAATTGTCAATTTTGCCTTCGAACAGAAGTCCGAGAGTCAAAAAAATAGCGCATGCGCATAAGTATTTACCATCATCATCTTGTTGTTCGGAAGAAATTCTATGAGTATAAAGACGATGCATCACATAATTGTTCAGTGTCATGAGTTCGAAGCGTAAGCAAGGGGTATCCAAGCGTAAGCACATGGTCTAGGGGCCGGATATCCCCTCCCTCGGTTGGCTGGCGGAAGACTCATGGGGGAATAGCGATTTCCTGTAACGGGAACCACCGTAAGATGCGACGCCTCAGCCACAGTGTCTCGGCATTGTGGATGCAAGTGGGGGCATTCATCTCCAGCACTGAGCAATGTTTTTGCTTTTCAATAAGCAAGGGACAGTTATTACATTCCTTTTCACTGCCTTGTTTTGCTTGGTCTGATTCTCAAAGTTTGTTGCCCCCGTCGAAATCAGAGATTAAAAGAGTCTGTTCATTTTGACAGACGCACTGTAATAAGTCTAGACGCACTGTGCCGAATGGCTTTTTTCGCAAACCTCGCTTCCAAAACTTTTTCAATCGAGGCTGCAGTGTCGAATTTTGAATTTGATGACAATCGTGATTGTCAACAATGGAGGTTGTCAGGCTCAAGATTTTTGCGCTGATATTAATCTGACATTTTGAAAAGGAAGGAGTCAACCGATCGCCACAGATTTCAACATGCAAACATTTCAATATCTACTTAAACTAAATCAGGCCTTCGATCAGTGATCAGCTATTCAGTATGGTTTTGTTTTGGGTTCTATGTTTGTTGCTAACACGGCCTATTTTAGGCCTAGTAGGTAAGCGCAATTATGAGCCTCGTGTCTATCTACTTTTCTTTGATCGACCTGCAAACACGGCAAGATCATTTGAATTTTTATAATTGTCTTTTGTTTCAGGCCTAGACTGCTGTAACAAAGCACAGTTCCATATGTGCCGGAAGGCATGCTTGAAGGTATTAGAAATCTGGATTTATATATCCAAGCTTGAAGCTTCCAGCTCTGTGATCTCCATACATACACGTTTTTTTATAAGAAAGTTTTTTTGGGCCAGTATTGAAACTTTCTTAGATATTTCACGCTTTCAGTACCAAAACTTTCTTGTGACTTTCTTAGCAATATTTTTGGAATGCAGTATTTCTAAGAATGCACAGTTTAAGGCACTGTAAACATTGCACAAATACCAAGTTTTTCAAAGAAAATAATCATTAGACTCGTTTAATAGCAAGATGAGCGACTGAACAGAAGAGCAAAAATAACACACAGAACATAAGGAGTGAAAGTATGAAACAGAACTTTCTTAAGTTTCAAGAATGCAGTATTGAACTTTCTTAAGTTTTTTAGATGTTAGTACTTATAAAAAAAACGTGTACAGCTTGATGCTTTTTCTTACAAATGATGTCTATGATGGTTTGACCGACTCATGTGTTTTATTTTCTAGCTTGGAATTTCAAATCACAAAACAAACCAGAAAGGAGTAAACACAATGCTGGAATATTGTCCAACTGATCAGGTCCTTTGCATTTCTGTGACTTAAGTTTTGCCAATTTTGTATAGGCCTAACTTGTATAAAGTATTCAGTTCCTAGAGACTCAAAAGCAGGGCAAGGCCCCTGCATGCAAAATCAGCTGAAAATTTGGGAGTCCAGGGAATGAAATCATCCCAAACAACTCAAATCATTGATCAATTCGTCAACCAAGAATTGCTCTGCAACCCCTGCTCACTTAAGTCTTATTTCTCTAGTGCAAATGTGTATAGATTAGCGATGTTTGCAAAGCAATTGACAAAGAAAACTAACTCAGAAAATGGGACCTGCTCCTAAATTATAGTCTTATTATGCTCTGATAGGTGGAACTGCTTTATAAAGAATGCTGTAGTATGATAGGCAAATAGTTAAGGAATTCTCATACAACAGGACTTGAAACTGATAAGAAATGCTGAGATCAAGAAGGGCTGAGACAATTTTAGAGATCATGGCTACAATGGATAACAATGCTATTACTTCATGACTTCAGCAATACACTAACACCCCCCTCAACTCTTGCATGCTAGAAATAAGATGTTATGTATTTGCATATTATATCTTGGATTGACCAAAGTGAAATTTCCTTTCAAGGTCTTATTCTGGAAATGCATGAAATCAACATTGCAACGAGGATACAGTGAGTTTTTTATTATTGGAGTTTTCAAATAGTTTATAAAAGACTTAGAGCGTTTCTTCTTCATTTTTTCCCCTTTGTCTTTTAGACCGTTTAGCTGATGATTTCCAAAGAGTCTGCTGTCCGTTAACTGTGTCAAACAAATGTACATATGCTTGCTACAACCTTCAAAAGAAGGATAACATCGTTGGGTTTTGCTCTTCTACGAAAGATGTGCGTAAATATTCTATCTTTGATACTCTTTGCTCGTGATACAATTTTTCACTAGCATGAATAACTGTTTCATTGATTTGTATTCGTCTGATGCCTTGCTTCCATAGATCACAAAAGTGATCTTTGCACGATTATATTCCCAACAACAATCTTTAACGGAAGCAGCTCGCAATGAAATCATTGCAAAGAATTGCAAAGGGAAGTGGAAACATCTAGGAACAGGATTAACGCTTTTCTTGAAGATGCTGTGGCGTCGTGGTGTAACCCGGCTGACTCGTGGTGTCAGAAGCTCAGTGTGGTCAGGGTTCGAGCCCAGCCACGGTAGCTTCACAGCCAGGGACGAGGTCTCGATTTGTTAACCTACTACTGAGATTCTTGCGACTGATGCTAAAACACCGTTTCGCCTTCACCTTTTTTCGTCTGACACTCCTCAGAGTATGAACGCCAGAAACAGGCTGAACAGCTTATAAAGGCGGAGTATATATCCGTATGCGGATCGACATGCACCAATAGCACCGATCGGAAAAAGTGGAGCTGAATTCGTATCGTGTTTTCAATACCAATTAGCTTACGGAGCTGCTACAGCGAAAGATTTTGCAAGCCAATAGATTTTGTATAAGTGAGAAAACGCACTCTTTTCGTCTAGGTACATGAAACGGGCTTTCTGGCTATATGGAGACAGATTCAAATTCAAAATCATTTAAATGAAACAGCGATTTTTGAATGATCAAAACTCAAAGATCGTTCTTTAATAAAAGGATCTTGCGATTACAGCGATGATAATGATGGTTTTGAACTTGGCTGACGCGCTTTTGTTTATCTAAGCCAACCCTAAGCCAACTTTAGATTATTTTGTCGTGCGACATCGTTCAGTAGACTTGCTTCCCAAGTCCCTAACTTTCGCCCGAATCGAATTGAATTGAATTGATTTTGTTGTTGTTCGCTACATTCAGTTAGTTTGAGGGTCCAGTAAATCAATTCAATAGCGATAACTCCGACTCATGAAGTAAGTCTAATCTCTTATTGTTCAGTTAGTTCCAATCCCGAAGGTAAGCTATAATTGTAGACTTACTAAATTTGTCCTACTACTTTCGCCTTATGTTGTTGTTGTTATCTGAAATCGCTCTGTCCGAGTGACAAACTCTGCATTCGATGTCCTTGTTTGTATATGTATTCAAACTATCCATGTAATTCGTGTATTAATTGTTATTTCTTTTAGGTTGAATTGCTTAAGTGCATCAATAAACATGAAAGTAGGTATTTACTAATGTGAATCTGATCAATTAAAATATAATCAAAACACACTGTGATATTCAATATATAAGGTAAAAGGTCGGACGCAAATAATGAAAATAAGAAATCTGTGATATTCATGTGCATAAGATTGATACATGTACATATGCCCTCTTTATGTACATATACCTAATACATTGGCACATGGACAGAAGCCCTGCTTCAAGATACATGTACGTAAGTTCCTCTTCTTTGAAAGCCCCCCTCAAATAAACATCTCATCTTAAACCTTAGATTTGTAATATACTCTCCCTTATATTAAACGCCTCCGCTATTAAATGCTCCTCTTCGAAGTCGAACGAGAACAGAACGTATTTTTGAAATAGGTACATTTTCAGGAAAACGCAGTAGTTTTATAAATTTATGTACGAAGAAGTACACGACGAAGAAATTCATTTTAATCCACGTTAATACAGTATTCAACAAATCAATTAGACCAGTCCATTTTTGAAACGTTTCGGACCTTTGATAGGCCCGAAACGTTTCAAAAAATGGACTGGTCTAATTGATTTGTTGAATACTGTATTAACATGGATTTGTCGTAATTAAAAATGAATTTCTTCGTCGTGTACTTCTTCGTACAGAACGTATTTTCTACGCCACGTTGATTTCCTAATACTATTGATCTTCTATTGCAGTGTTTGAAAGGTGTTGTGGAGCAGCAAAAGTCTCTGAATGCAAAGATGCCTGCCATGAGGTACAGTAAAGCTAGCCGCAGCTACATGTGCGACTTTCTGCTTAATTAGGATCACAACCTTGAGAAAGAGAGTATTAGAAAACCCCTTTTAACTGATACGAACGTTGTTGAGTTTGAATTCCTTGTCACTAACTAAGAAATTGTCCTTGGGAAAAGCTGGGTGGAGATGCCTCTGCCCCCACCCCTCACCAATAAACCTGTGGCAGCACCCTTGACGCAGGACCTGAGAAATGCCATGATATTTTTTTTTGTCTATGATGTTCAAAATTAAAATTCATTTGATTCCTATTACAGCCTTATATTAATACTTTCGTTAATCTCTCGTGTCACTTGTACGTTCTAGGTCATTATGTCGAAGACTACTCCAAGCTTCAATCTTGTATCTACTTTACACAACGAGTGTAAAACATCTCAAGAGGTTCTGCGTTGCACTGAAAGCTTTACCGGTTTGTACCTTAACTTTATTCTTCTCTTCTGATAATTATTTTTTGTGCATAATACTCTTTTTTTTTAAGAACCCAGAAATTTTGATCGAGGCTGGCTGTTCTTAGGTTTTCGCCTTTTCGAGCCTGAAATGTTTGTTTGTTCTCGATTCCTCGGTTACCTTAGACATGTCTTGAGTGGTAGCTACTAGGGTTTGTGTAAAAATTCAACATGCTTGTCTATTTCATTGTTCACTTGCTTTTTACATTCATTCTTACTGCCTTACTTTCATGTTAAGCTGATCTGCTTAGGGCTTATAAAAAGGGAAGCCTCGGCTTGTTCTTACTTTGTTTTTAAAATCTGGGCAAATCTTATGATTGATCTTATATAGAAATTAGGTTCTGTATCGTTTAGGCCTTTTCACTTTTGATTAGGCTATTAACTATTAATTTTCATCTTCCTCTTTAAAACTAAATTGGTTCCCTTATCCGAAAAAGTACCTTATGTATCATTTGTGTATTTTTTGACTAGGTTTCACAGAAGTTTTGTCGGGTGAGTAAATGAATAATCTTGATATTTTTAACGTATGTTTTGGACTGTGCCAATTGTTTCGGATGGAAGAATAAGTGAAAATGAGTTCTTGTCGCGATCTTCCCAACTTGAAAATTGATGTTTCCATAAGATAGTCAGGACTGAGGGAACCGTGACTAATATCTCTCGAGATTTATAAATCTTTTTACCTTGAAAACTAAATGTAACCCTTTATTTCTCTCGTTTTTCACCTTGTCTTTTGTTGGTTCTATTTTATTTCTGTTTCTTTTAGGTAACAATAACTTTTCAATTTGCTGCAAAGAAGGAAGAAGCCCAATTTGTCGCAGCAAGTGCAGATTTGTAAGCAAACTATCAATCAACCAGTATACATTAAGATTGTTTGCATTTTGTTATCTACCTTTCGAACATTTTGCTAGGAATAGTAGGGCCCTAGCTAAACGATGAAACATTGTTGGTCAAGCATAAAAACTTTGCCTTACAAACAATGTTTGACTGTTTGGCCAGGTCACAAAATATTGCTTCACAAGCAGAATTCCTTCTACCTGATTTTGAAAAACTTCAAAAACATTCTACGCTTGTATGAAGCAGAGTATCTTTTTGATTCACCCAAACGGTCAAACATTGTGTTTTATGAGCATATTTCAAATGCTTGATAGACAATGTTTAATCGTTTGGCCAAAGCTTTTTTGTCTCACACTCCTCAGAGTATGAACGTCAAAAACAGACCATAGTGTACTATTTAAAGATTATATCACATATACAGTGACAAGCCAGTATTAAGAATTTTCATTCATCTTAAGCCTTCAGCCGTCCAATATATGAGCCACTTCAACCTGATATCAGAAGAGGTTCTTAATAAGGGGTTTTAATCCATTATCACAGGGACTTATAGCATCCTTTATGCGAGTCCAGCCCTTAATCGACTCCGAAAACATTGCATTCAGACCAATGATAGGCAATGATTAGACTTATTACCTTCCTCCCACTCTTTCAGAAACAGCTTCTAACAACTACAACAACATACAGCTGTTTCCTCAGAGTGGGGAACAACAAGTTTATGAGTCGTAGTTGGAGCGGGGTGGTGTAGTGTGGAGGAGCGTAGACTACGACGAATGTAATAAGTCTAGGCAATGATAGGCATCGCGGAAAATGCTAAGCTTCGAACATTGGTTTGAACAATCCGGCTGTTTCTATAGGCCTTTATTATAGTTTATGTCTCATTACGTTAAGACTTAACCAGGTTGAATTAGAACATTTTTACTGTACAATTCTATCTCTGTTCTATCTCGGGCACGATAGATACCGAATAATGTTTATTACTTATTTTCAGGCATTTTCTCAGAATGTTGATGCCAGTAAACTCGTTAAACTGTTAGTCAAAGATTGTGGCTATCCATTTCCTCAGGTAAAGCTCCTCATATATGTCTTAACTTCAAATGATTATTCGCCATATAATACATTTTCTTTCTTTAATAAGCATATATGTCTTGACTTCAGTCCCCAGATAATACCTTTGCGTCCAGTAATTCTGTGAAGGCTTGAATACTAGGTATTTTAAGCAACTTTCTGGGCTGGACCTGATGTCAATTTGCTTATTAACAAAGTGTATTTAAAATAAAGTTATTTAGTCGCCAGATAATACATTTTTCTTTCTTGATAAGCAACTGGTCAATAAGCGTTTTGGTTGAGGCAGTTTTCTTTATACAGTACATCATCGCAAACTTGATAGTTAAGTTGAAAAGCAAGAAAAGAGCCAAAAAAGAGTTTTTAAGGGGGTTCCAGTCATTCTGTGAAGGCTCAAATGACGGCTGGACCAGAAGTCCAGTTACTCATTAAAAGAAGGGGAATTAAAGATAAAGTTTTTATAGCTATTCAAAAGTTTCTGAGATTGAAAATTGCATTGGCAGGTTGGTCTCTATCGATGTTTGTTTGAAGTCATTTCCAAAACATGTAAGAATGGTTTATTTATTTTTGTTTACACGTTTTATAAGCAACCTTATGTTTTACTTAAGCCTCGAGTTGCTTCTTTTATTTTAAAGTGTGAATGAGGAAGGAGATTTTAATTTTTATTCGATCTATTTTCTTATTCGAAGCAAAATCTGATGAGAGATCGATCGAAGAAGGTGTCAGAGGTTTGTTGATTTTTCTTTGATTATACTCATTTGTTTTCTTTATATTCAGAATCCAGCGTGCAATCGTGTCTTAGGCCCTAGCCAGAAGATCAAACATTGTCGCTCAAACATTTAAGATTTTCTTTACAAGCAATGTTTCATTGTTCAGCCTGACATTGTTCAACAAAACAAAACAAAACAGTTTTAAAAACTTTAAAAACAATTTTTGCTTGTTGCAAGCAATTTTTGCAGAATGACCAAACGATCAAACATTTTTTTTACCATAGAATTTTTGTTTTACATTAAAATGTTTTATCGACAATGTTTGCCAGGGTTTTATTCCTTGTCTCTTACCGATAGGACACACTCATTTTCATTATCGTATAAGTATAGTATTATGTATATACATTTGTATACACTTTTTATTTCAATAAGCAACTGGACTTTGGTCCATCCCTCAAGAGTTTCTTAACATATCTAGTATTTCAGCCCTCGCAGAATGACTGGTACCCCCTTAAACCTCTTATTTTGGTTCTTTTCTGGCTTTTAATGTAATTGACAAGTTTGCGATGATGTTCAGTATAAAGAAAGCTATTTCACCAAAAATTTTAACAAAATCTCAGCCCATTGACTAGTTGCTTATTAAAAAAAAGTTTACATGTTTTACGTTGCATTTAGGCCCAAATATCATCAAAAGTCAATGTTGTAGCAGAGCAAAGTCGATTGCCTGTAAAAATTGGTGCAGAAAGGTATCTTTTTTGCCTTCGTTTATTTCTATTTACCGCATATAAATCAAAATGCTTTGGGACACAAAGTGTATGACCATATACAATTATTCACATGACCACCAGTGCTTAAGATCGAGGATGAAGTCGCCTTTTGAAGTCTGAATCGCCCGACTACTCACAAAACATTTGGAATGTGTACATTTAGAATAGTGACTATCGATGAGTGATTTTATTTTGAAAAAAAAAAATTGTTGCTTTTTGTCGATGGGGCGGGGGGAAGGGAGAGTATCACTGTCCTTCGCTCGATTGATTGATGTATTTCACAAGCAAAGAGCAACTAAATTGAACAAATTAAGTATTATTTTTTGTCTTTCTCTTCAGGTATTTTCTAAGCTCTTTATGATTGGCCATTCAGATCCAATGTACGTGCAATGTATGAAGAATCCTGCAGAGGTAACTTTCTATGTTTTATTGGTCGCTTTCCCTGGTAGTAGCCCGGGGTGGTACCCCCTAATGTAGACTGACATGTATGTGCCCCTCATATGGGTGAGTTTTTTCCCAAAAATTCCCTACAACTGGGACCGATTTAGCCCTAAAATACCTTAAAAGTGGGTATAATAAAATCAAATTTCCTTAAAATTTGGTACACAAATGCATACCAAAATCACAAAACCGGGTGGCTGAATGTGGAAAACAATACCTTAAAGGTGGGTTTGTTTTTAAAAATTCGGGGGCACATCCCTGTACATTTCAAGATCAAGTAACCCCCGGGGGCAGCAGACGCTTGAACTCCACGATTTTCTGACAAACCAAGCAAAGGAATTAATATTTCCACGGCAACAATTGAAAGTGTGACGTAAACCCATCGCTGTGTAGCGACGCAGCCAAAACGCAGCCATCTTCTCAAAAAATACTAGATTTTCTATACTAAGAAAATACTCTGTCTTATTGGATCGCTAGACCTAAACTAGAATTTTTTATTTGTTTTAGTATGACATGTCAACTTGCATTGAAGATGGTAAGTTAGTGTCGGCGAAAATATATTTCGGTACTTTTATCAGAAAGGCTAGTCTTAGCTAGTCTTCAGGATATTGCTAATTAATGATTTTGAATTTTCTATTCGTCATAGTTTTGGAACCCTGTCACTATGGATGCAAGGATGAAATGAAGTTTTGCTCTAACTTTAATAACAGGTACGAAAATCCTACGTTTAAAATTTTATGATTAGGGCTAAGTCAAATGATCAAACATTTTGAGATGTAGAGAATCTCTGATCAGCAACAGCAAATTAGTTATTCTCATACTCTGTCTGTCGTTTGTTCTAATCGGACTATAAGCTGAGGAGAGCAAAGAAAACATTGTTGGCCAAACATTTGAGATTTGCTTTACAAGCAATGTTTGCCCGTTTGGTCACGTCACAAACATTCTTCGACAAGCAGACTTTGCTTGACAATTTAAATGAAAAAGTTCATAACAACTGCTGCCTTATACAATACAAGAAAAATTTTCAAGCAATGTTTTTCGACGTGGCCAAACTATCAGACAATTTGTTTTTCGTTTAACAAGGTTGCATTTCTCATGTTGCATCAACTATTCAAATACCTCCCAGTGCCTTATTTAGAAGTAATGGGGTACCCTCTTTTGAGACATCTTTGAACCATGTATTCCTGGCCAATGAACAGTTGTCATTGTGGTCAATGTCCAGCTGGCACAATTAAGTAAATGCCAAAAATTGTCAGAGGCAAAGCGAACGAAGTCTTAATCAGACAATATTTCGTTTTTAGGCCATCAGAGCTGTTCAGAAGATGTGATAAAAGAGCAGACAGAGCAGCAGAGACTATTTATAATAACTGGAAAAATGGAGATTTCAATTTTCTCTCATTGAGAATTCCTTTGAAAAATATAACTAGCTGTTATCCTGAACTTTGGAAGGTAGGAAGCAAACAATACGATATCTCCGCGATTAGTGCTAATGGTTTGTGTATTTTTGTTAATTATCGTAGTTGATTTTAAGCCTGAAAATTCATTTGAAAATCCCATTTTTAGGCCCTTGCTTGTTCCATTGTGATCAAACCTTGCAGTCGAAAGACAAATCGGAATCAAATTTGCAGGTAAACAATGTATGTTTAATTTATATTGCATCAGTTTATTTCCTTCGTTTCGCAAGCAATCGTATTAACTTCGCATTATATTAACATAGAATTTACATAGAATTGCATAAAGGTTTCTTCAAATTTGGCATTATTTGTTTTGAGCTTCGATTGGTTGTCCCACTTTATTCTGTAGCTGATTGGTATTCAAAACACAATGCCAATCCAGCTTCATATTTCTGATTGGTGGATTTCGATCCGCATCTTGTTTGATATTCCGCCTAAATTAATTATTTCGGCCTGTTTCTGACGTGTATATGTGTTTCAGACAAAAAAAAGCTAAGTGCATCCTAAGATGTTTCCACTTGTTGATGCAATTTTGAAGCTTTGTACGACTCAAAGGTTATACATTTCCCATCATTTTTGCATAGTTTCTTAAATTTGGCAAAGATAAATAAATGCATTAGTCTTACAGTCTTATCTGCCAGTCTCTTGCTCTCTTGAAATGACAGTCGCACGTTGCTTCAGTATTCCTAATAAATCTTAATCAATCCTCACATGTTTTATCAGCCCTCAACTTTATATTAAAAGGAGCGACTGTGTTACGTTGCTGAGGAAATGTATGGATAACGAAGGAGAAAGTAGTGTAAATGCTGAAGAAACGTGCATGATGCTGCTGCCAAACTCTGAACAATCTGACTGCATTACAGCAAAGAAATTCATCAGTGCACCGATTAATAACCTCATAAACCAAGGTAGATTGTCATACTCTAAATGTCTGAAATTTGAACATCTGAAATTTTATTGCTTGGCCACTTTGCACAACACTGCTTGTCAACCATTTTTTACCTTTGAACAGCAGGAAGATTTAGAGTTTTTCAATAACAAATGCAAGCAAATTCTGCTAACGAAGAATGTTTTGTGACGTAGCCAAACGATCAAACATTCCTTGCAAAGCAAAGCTCAAATGTTTGACCAATGTTTGTCCTAATAAAAGTCTCAATTGTTTCACCAACAATGTTTGATGGTTTAGCCAGGGCCTAAAGAAAATCTCAACTGTCTAAGTTTGAATGTTTGTTTGTTTGGCCGTGGCCTACGACTAGACTGATACATGTTGTATAAAGCCTCGAGCTTATCTCCCTATCTTGCTTTAATCCCTGTTTCTATTTTCGTTCTAGTTACATTTCCTTGCCAAAGCAACCCATGCAAAATGAACGAAGTTTGCAATATAAATGAAGATTGTAGTTATGGTAAAAGAAGCCCGAACTGTCGCACGTACAGATGTCAGCCTGGTTGCTCTATTGGTGGCTCAACAAATATCAAAATAAGACACAAAGAATTAGCTAAGGTTGGTCAAGTTCTACTTTAATCCATCCAATTTAGCTCTACCGTTCTCCTTGCTCGGTAAGGATATCACATGCCGTAAATCCTCGAGTTAGCCACCTGGGGTCTGTATTATTTTAATTCTTTTTGACTGGGCTTATTCGAAGTGGAAGCTTAAACGAGGGAGGCTTATAAGATTATTCACGAAATCACGTAATCATCGACTTAAAGAATGCATTTTCCTGTCATAACTAGATAAAGTGCCAATATGGACTCAAAAGGCTAACACCAACATATCAGGGGTGGGGGCTTATTCGAGGAGGGGGCTTATTAACAATTTCTCATTCTATGGTGGGGGCTAATTTGAGAGGAGGGCTGATTCGGGGGGCCAATTAGAGGATTTACGACACATATTTGATATTAAATGTTTCACTCGTCTTGAAACATTTAATGATTGTAGGTCCTTTTTGTTCTAAATTGTTATTCTTTCTAAATGAACCTTACGCCCTGACCAGGGGATCAAACATTGCTAGACAAACATCAAAATGTGTTACTACTTTGCAACGTTGCAAACATTGCTCGTCAAACCTTATTTTGCTTGCTTCAAGCATAAATATTTTTGAACTTTTTAAAAAACATTGCACAGCCATTTCACTTATAATAACTTTTCAAAAAATGTTTCATGCAATGTTTTGCAATTTTTGGACTAACAAATTTAATGTGTTTGACAAACAATGTCTGATCGGTTGAGCATGGTCTTGATCAAACATTATTTGTCAATCATCTGAAATTTGATTATCAATCAATGTTTAAACGTTCGGCCACATCAAAAAACATTGCATGACAAGCAGAATTGCTTAAGAATACTTCGGAAAAAGTTCACAAGCATTTTTTGCTTGATGCAAGCAAAACAGTTTAACGAGCAATATTTTACGACGTCAGCCAACGGTAAACATTTTGGTTGATATGCAAAATTCAAATGTTTGACAAACATTGCTTGACTGTTTGGCTAGCATCTTTTAGATCAGTCACTTGGTCGAATGCAAGAACCATAGACGTTGCATTTTGAGTAGCTTAAAGTTACCTGTAAACATAGTTGCAAAATGTCTCATCCATTCATCGTGACACACAAACAGTTATTCGTTTTTCCAGGTTCTTCTCACAGAGCGAATCGGTCAGTGCTACGCCATTTGTCAATGCTTGTCAAACGAAAAGGCCTAACAAATACATATGCATTATCTAATTGTGTTGATTTTGGCTGCAATCAACAACGATCGTGCAAAGTTAATCAAACTATGAAAGGTGAATATCTTTAAATACATTTTTCATGAATGGCAAACAGTAGGATAGATTTTCCCACAAGTGGCATAACAAAATTGATGGGACATGAACCTGGACTGCATGATCGGAGAGTCAACGACGTTTCCTCTGAGCTATAGAGCTAAATAAAATAGCTGGGTTACTGTCCAACTCATACAGCCCAATGCTCACCTCCCGTTTGACTTTTAAGTGTTTCAGCTATGTTGAGCCTTTTTCAGCACCATACATAGTTACAATTATTTCTCATGAATGACGAACACTAGGAAAGATTTTTCCACCAGTGGCATGTCACTATTAATTGGAATCAAACCTAGATTAAATGACCAGAGAGCCAAGGACGTTTCAACCGAGCCAAGTAGCTCTATGAGATCGTCGATTAATTCTCACAGTCATACAGCTCAAACTATTCTCCATTTTGCCATGTGTTTCGGCTATGTTGAGCATTCTTAAGCATATGTCTCAAAAGCATATGTTCAAAGGTTTTCCCCTTTTGACCGCTGTTGTTTTGCTATGATTACTAAGATACCTATGAACCCAAAAATTACTGATTGTTTGATTGCTTGCAGCGATCTTCTTGCGTTGAAATTCAATTCTCAGCAAATGCATCTTTAATTTTATTTCTTCTTACGTGCCTCAATTCTATTTACAGATCATAAATCAAGATTTAAAATTGGTTGCAATTTCTGCAGCTGCAATGATGGCGAACTTTTGTGTACAAATCAAAGCTGCGATCCCATAAAAGGTGAAAAGATAGTTTATTGTATTAAATATTGCATTGTTTTGTATTGATTTGTATTGTTTTGTTTTGTATTATTTTGTATTGTTTTGTATTGTTTTGTATTATTTTGTATTGTTTTGTATTGTTTTGTTTTGTTTTGTATTATTTTGTATTGTTTTGTATTGTTTTGTATTATTTTGTATTGTTTTGTATTGTTTTGTATTGTTTTGTATTGTTTTGTATTGTTTTGTATTGTTTTGTATTGTTTTGTATTGTTTTGTATTGTTTTGTATTGTTTTGTATTGTTTTGTATTGTTTTGTATTGTTTTGTATTGTTTTGTTTGTATTGTTTTGTTTGTATTGTTTTGTTTTGTATTGTTTTGTATTGTATTGTTTGTATTGTTTTGCTTTTTATTGTTTTGTTTTGTTTTGTTTTGTTTTGTATTGTTTTGTATTGTTTTGTATTGTTTTGTTTGTATTGTTTTGCTTTGTATTGTTTTGTATTGTATTCCATTGCACTGTATTGTATTTAATTGTATTGCATTTTATTGTATCGGTTTATATGATGCATTGTTTTTTGTTACTATTACAGTATGAGCAAGCGCATTTTTACCTCATTCAAGCTTTTGAACTGTTTGTTTTTTTGGGTAGACTTTAGTTCAGCTAGAATTAAGTTGCAGATATTGGGTCCTATTTTCACTGGTCCTATTTTAACTATTTTTTTCTGTTCTTATTTTTTCATATCTACTATTTTTGTTTAAATTATTTTTTTAGATTTTTCTTGTGGATGTGAAGACATTTTTAATCCCATTTGTGGATTCAACGGCGTAACATATCCAAGTCTATGTCATGCAAGGTGAGCTGCAATGCTCGTTTTAAATCTCATTCTGTGCATTCTATCATATTAGGTAACAACAGTCTTTATCTTGCTTACATGGAATATCATTGATATATCATTGAATTTGACACCAGTTGAAAGAGATTTTCCTAAACCTTTTGAAGACACTGCTCCAACTTCTGAATGAATTTCTCAGTCAAAACATTTTAACTATTCGTTAATTTAAATTCTAACGGAAAACCAGTGAAATGGCGAATATTTTCCCGCCAAAATCGTTAGTCATGGAGCTCTTGAGCTCTGTTGTCTTTGTTATGAAAATAGCTTGCTTTAGGCCGAGAGCCACAGCTAACCGCCATTTTGAGAAAGGTGGTTCAATACTTTTCGAACATAAGTGTATATTGTTGGTAAGGAAATGTCTTTTATTTGTCTTAGATGTGCTGGGTTAACTGATCGTCAATTAAAGCCTGGAGACTGTGCAAGTATCGATGCATGTTCACCGAATCCGTGCCCTGCAAACATGAGGTTAGTGCAGCTTACTGAATTTTTCTTCTTTACGATGAGATGAAAGACTACATCAAGAATAAAGAATAAACAAAATTTAAGCATGATATATCTGAATGCAAATGTTTGCTAGCGATAGTCAGAATGATGGATTTGGGTAACAGTTTCACACCAGAGGCCTGGTTTTACTATTGTTATAGAGTGGGGGGTGACCGCTTTCCGGCACGCCGATTCAGAACACCCTGTACACGGCACGACAGGCTTAGAATCGACCCGGTACGGTACAAACGTAACCTGATACATGGTACATTTGAAAGATCAGAGCCATAAAAAGCGTGAAAACTGGTACATTAGACAACAGAAACATTACTTGCCTCTGCGACATGCAAATGACTCGGGGGACAAGTTGCTGGCTTTTCACTCGCATTTTTAGCCACCCTTGGGGACACACCGAATACGATGTCGAGCGTGACAAGTCTCCTAGTTTAGGCATAGCTTTAGCTGATGTTTTTGTTTTTTGTCTTTTCAGATGTTTGCAGCATAAACGAGTTTGTCTATTATCTGATGTCTTTTGTCCTCAGTACGACTGTGGTTGGTATTTCTTTTCAAATATACTTTTCTGCACGCTTTTTTATCAACTCGCATGGGTAATTTTTTTAAATTGTTACTTTTTCGATTAACCTATAAATTGTTTGAATTAACCTCAGCTTTCTTGCTCTTTTTATCTCAGTCGAAGACTCAGATAAGACAGCAGAAGCTTGTGGAGATGGGAGTGATAATTGTCAACATTCTGAGGTGGGTTGAGGCGAATTAATATCCTTCGTACACCCTTTTGTACATGCCAAATGCAAAACATCAAGTGTAAGGTAAACTGACTGATACGTCTTCCATTAAACCAGGCTTATGACGACCTACAATACGATAGAACTAACGCAAACTAGTTGCAACTGCTAACTTAGTAGTCTGAGCTTTAGGACACAGCTGATTGCGGTCGCAAGAGCGCTTAGATCGACTTTGAACGACTGGAATCAGTTGTCGACTAATCGTAGAAGTAGAACATGCCCAACTTTCTTGAATTATGCGCCGACTAGACTAGACTAGTTGTCGTAAGAACGGATCTAGTTGCATGAGTGCTTATGTAGACAGCACAAAGTTGCGATAAAGCAGCTCCGAAAAATCGCCGATTAGTAGTCGGCAACAAGCTCTGACTGTGCGCAAGCGCAATGTCTAAATTAGCATTGCTTTAAAATAGATTTGATTTTTTGTATCCACATGGACTTTTTTGCTTTCTGAATTGCTCGAAAGCATGTTTGGTTTGTTGCAAACAAAATATCTTTCGAGGTAACATTTTCCAGCTTGAACAAACAAGAGAAACGCTAAACATGACATGTTAATTTTGCGAGGGCCTAAGTTTGGATTTGAGGCAATGCAGGTTGTATGCTGATTGTCAATGCACGTGCGCATCGCAGCACAGGACAAAATATCTAAAAAATGATGAATATCTAATTTTCTCATATTTTCAATTAAAATATCATTCAGTAGGGAATTATATTTTTACGATTGGATTTTGAAATTTTTTTAGTCAAAATGCAAATCGAATACATTTGTCTGTGGACTTGATGGAGCGACATACCGAAATGATTGCGAAGCTTCTAGTCACATGGTTCCTGTCGATCATGAAGGCCCATGTGCTCAATTTGAAAACCAAGGTCAGCATAATTGTCATTTATGAAGCTTACAAAACTGTGGTGGTCTTTCGAAGTATATCTTATATCTCACTCCATATTATTCTATATCTCTGTTCAACTACCATCTAGGTAACTTTCTCTCTTTGATTCATTTTTAGTACTACATAGGCGATGTGACAAGGTGAAATGCCCTGATAAAGGCATCAAAATTGTAAAAGTCATATACCCGTCGGTGGTTGCTGTCCAATTTGTGGTAGGTCTTGCTTCTTTACGAATAATACTCTTTTTTGTCTGTTCTAATCTTCAAATTGTATAGTAATATATGGTTATTGTATAGTTTCCCTGCGTTTAGGTAACTTGTTGGAAAAGAACTTCTTGGATTAGTTTGCAAAGGCTTAATTAGCCCCCATTTTATTTTAAGGCCCCCCTTTTAAGCGAGAATTTGAAGAAAACACCCCCTTTTATGCAGCCCCCCTTGTGTCGTAACAGGGATCGATGTTACATGCACTTTGACATGCCAAGATACTGAGTGATAACCACAGCATTCCGTGACTTGGTCAAGGTCAAGAAACGACTGACTAAAAATGTTATACACATGGTTAACGAAAATTAATACAACCATTTCTTTCCTTTCGGATTAGTTTTACAAATCTGTCCTTCTGGATATTACCGCGCAGAATAGGGTTCTCTATTCTGTGATTACGGACAAACAGCAGCAGGGATAACGTTCTAAAGGTCTACTTTCAAGTGTTTTAAGATTTTATAGATTTTTCAATAAGCAACTGGAATTTGTCCAGCCTTCAAAGCTGCTTAAGGTTTTTTGTGTTTTACCCCCAAAAGTTGCTTAAATGTTGCTTGATATTTTTGTCCCTGATTTCGCTGGTAGAAATCATCAACAGTTAGGCCTACAACACAAGACTTTTTGGAGACAGTAGAAACACGTCCTCTAAGGACCTTCGACATGCAAAACAACTTAAAATAATTTCTTAAAAGCAAGACAGCGTAGCTGAAGCGTCATTGTTTTGCTTCTTAGTTACTTACAGTAATTCAATCGAGCCCTCAAGTTGCTAAGTCCTAATTGCTTATTGAGCAGTTGCTTATTAAGAAAACAGTGTAGCTGTCTTATTTAGCTCATCTAGTTAACTTTTGTATCACCTGAAAAATCTGTTCTGGTTTTAATTACCTTTCTAATAAGATTTCCCTCCCAGTAGGGCTTTTACGAAACTTACGAGACGAATATAGTTTTATGATGATCATTTTTATTTCGTAACAGAGCCTTATATGAGAGTCTTATACAGTAAAAGAGAAGCTCATCGCCACTTACGAAGGATTACAACAAAACCATTAGTTGCAAAAGATATAGTAAAGCAGCTCTCTCATCTCATATACGTGGTAAGACTAACGCCCGGTTTTTATGAAACTTGCTATTCAAATTCATTGTGACTGATCCTCTCGCACGGGGGTGTATAAAGAGTATTTTGCTATTGAAGTAAGGTACGGTACCCCCTGAAAATGTAATAGTTAGTAATCGCAATCATTTATATATACGTAGCATCCAGGGGGTAGCTATGACTGTTGATAATGGTACCTGGGACTTGCAGGGGATACAACTCCATTGAATTGTTGGTCGCTAAATCTACGATTCCCATCAAAAGCAAAACATTCATCATGAAATTTGCTGCAATAGACCATATCAACTAAGGGCTTCGTTTTCAAAAAAATTGAAAATCAGAGCATACAGAAATTTCGACTTCAAATTAGAATTCAGCACCTTCTTTTTAGTGATGAGGCAAAGTTTTATACTTCTAGTCTTTATGATATTGATTTTATAGGTTTTAAAAATTTGAAATTCTATAAAGGATTTGACCGTGAAAAATCGCTGGGAATGAAATTTTACACCTCAATCATTTTACACGGTCAAATCCCTTATAAATTTTCAAACTTTTAATCGCCATAGAATCAACATCATAAGGACTAGAAGCGTAAAAATTTGCCTCAACACTAAAAAGAAGGTGTTAAATTCGAATATGAACTCGAAATTTCTCTAGGACCTAATTTTCAATTTTTTGAAAACGAGGTCCTTAGTTGAAATGGTCTTTATTGTGCTAGTTTTTGCTGTCTCATTTTAGCGGTAGTCTCGTTTCAACACTGGAACGAATTGTAGCACGTATGTTGTTAAGATTTTTGTTTTCATAACGAGATGACTTTGTATGGTTTATTCTTTTTTCATTTTATAGAGTGAGTGTACTTTACGAGGTTACCTTAGCAAAGATGGTGACATTATAATAATCATAAAATCGAATTTGGTGAATGGAGATCGAAAACAGGTATTTACTTCAAATATCATCATTTTGTTAAGATTTAAAGTGCCAAGGAATCCGAGGTGTTTGTCGTCTGCCCTTCGCAACAAGACTCGCCACTGAAAACACGATGTCTGATCAAGATAATGTGTATTGAAGTCGCTGATCCTAGACTTATTACATGAGCCTTAGTTATCGCTATTGAGTTGAATTGCTGGAGGCTCAACTCACACATTTCTACATCTAGATCGATCTTGGCCTGTCGGGGAACTCGGTTTTGTGTTAGTCTTAGTTTCATGAGCGTTAAATATCACTCGTGTAGAAAGTCCACGCTGGTCTCTTCCAATCTGACGTTGCCTTCTTTTTCCTTGCCCTAGAACTTTCTTTGAATACTGCAGAGAGATTCTTATTCCGTTCAACCTCTCTAAATCTTAGACAGACCATTTACTGTTACTGCCAACCAGTCCAAAACTCTTTGGGTATTGTAAGTTTCTCACTTGTCAAGGTTATTTCCATGACGATCACCGCTTGTCATGAAAACCCTTTGATATTTATCGAGGATAACGTTTCGGGAGTGCTCCGTCTCTCATCATCGGGCAATAAGAAAAGTAGTTCTTCTCCTGGGTATTACATTGGTTAGATCAAAGACTCTAAAGTCTCTTCTCCTACTTGGGCCGAAAATTCGAGCGGCAGAAATCCGCAGGTTCAGTTAGTGCTTTCACTCCTGTTCGATCCTGTTCTGATAGTATTCCATCGATAGTGTTCGATCTTGTTCTGTTCAGCGCAGCAATTGGATAGAAAGTACATATTGCCTGATGATGGGAGCCGGAGCTCTCTCTAAACTTTGCTTCGATGAATATCAAGGCTTGCCATGATATACAGCTTTGTGTTTTGCCTCTTTAGAGAGAAATATGCGAAAGAGAGGCTGAAAAACTTACTGGAATGATTAACGAAAGGAGTCCAATTCTTTCGACAAATTATCATTTATCGATTGCCAAAGCTGCTTTTGTTCAGTATCCATCTGCATCACGGTCGAATGAGAATCGTCCTCTATTAGAACCATTTCTTAGTTTTTCAGTAGTTTATTTAGTTGTTGCTATATATGGCATGTTTGATTTACATTAGACATCACCGTTGAGGGTTTTCTTACGCTAAAATATCATGCCGATTCGCATTAGCATCTTACTTTCATACCACATTCATAAGCATCTTCATTTCATGCAATATTTGTAAGCATCTCCATTTCATACCACATTCATTAGCACCTTCATTTCATGCCATAACATTGGCATCTTCATTTCATGCCTTATTCATTGGCATCTCCATTTCATTACAGATTCATTGGCATCCTCATTTCATGCCTCATTCATCGGCATTTTCATTTCATGCAACATTCATTTGCATCTCCACTTCATACCTCTTTCATTGGCATCCTCATTTCAAGCCTCATTCATTGGCATCTTCATTCCGCATCTTATTCATCAGCATTTTCCTTATATTCCCTATCCGTTAGCATCTTCTTTGCATACAATATTCATCAGCATCTTCATTCATACCGTATTCATTGTACTTAAGATCTTTATGTAAAGGAAGGTCAAACTTTTCATGGTATATTACCTAATTGAATTTAATAATGCGTAACATAGAAATGGGCGTTGGTGCCAACTTACTTATCTGACATCAAACCAAGTGCATTCTAAGGGTATTCCAAGCACCTTTCGATGCGTGCGTTAGTTTTCAAGCGTCGAGTTGCAAAAATATTACACTAAAATCTAGTTTAAAGTACGAGGAAATGGGACGACAACCAGATTATAATTTTGTAATTTATAGCAACTTTTTTATTGTAAATAAAAGAAGAGAGTAAACAACAATTTTAAAAAGTGTCTAAACGTAAAATAATTGTAAAAATTAATAGACATTTTTCTTTATTATGTTTTTATCACTGTAGTAATAACACAATTAGATGTCGATAATTTTTATCTACAAATGATCATAGAAAAAAATAACTAAGTAAAAAACGCGTATTTCTCTGTCCATCTATTCAGCTAAGCAATATTATTTCAGAAATGACAAATGCCGTAAAAGCTCTATTTGGCCCCAAGGGGGGTTATTTCATTTGGGAAGGTTTAGAAAGGTAATTAAAACCCTATGGTATGATATTACACAATGATATGTATCGCTATGCTAAATCTGAGATTTTTAATTGAAAAATTGACAACGTTGCTGCCAAGCACATGCGTATGTTGGATAAATGGTCCTTGTTTGTTCAATTGAGTGGCTAAATAAACTGTACATATCACTGAACGAATGTTCTGCACCAAACATTTTTTAATCCGAACAAACATTCACTGAACAATGTTTATTGAAGATGTTCAGTTCTTTTGTCCAGGGCCTAACTCAGATCTGAGATTTGCTTTAAAAGCAATACCTGACCGGTTGGATACACCACAAAACATTGCTTGGCAAGCAGAATTCGCTCAGCAACGCTGTTGCAAAAACATAAAACATTTTATGCTTGTTTCAAGTGAAATTGTTTGACGATCAATGTTTTATGATGTGGTCAAGCGGTGAAAAATACTCTTGTACAAGTAAATTGGATTGGAAATACCTATATATTAAAAGAACCTTAACACGAATAAAAACATTGTTAAAATGAAAATGTTTGACAAACAATCTTTAGTCTACAATCACTTACAAAATTGTTGGACTCTTTCCGTTTTACCTGTTTTTCCTCGCAGATTTGCCCCTCCCCCCATGTCAATGTTGAATTGCATATCCAACTAACTGTATAGTCAAGCATCGTCAGCATAGACAGTGACACCAGGCTCATAATTGACAAAGGGGAGATGGGGACTAACATTTTTCTATACAGGGGTTCCAAAATTTTGTAAGAGATTGTAGGCCTCAATGTGAGCTTAGCCCCAAAACATTGAGGCAAGAAGAAAACTTTACCCTTCTAGACCTCTCAGTGCCCATCGGTGTTTAGTCGTTGGAGTAATTCATTAAACAAGATATACAGAAGTTAAATTGGTCATAGAAGATTGCAATATTTCATGGTATTTCTGCAACATGTCGTCTTAATGATCGAACGGTATCAACCATAACTGTAGCCAAGCTATAATCAATTAGCTTTTGAGGTATCCAGCCCTTGTAAAAAGAATGAAAAGTAGCTATTTTACATTTATTACGATTCTTGAACCTCCAAGGCACGCGATTCGAATTAAAGAAAGATCGAATTGACAGGGGTTGTTGAGTTGAGTTATCGAGATATCGAGATGTGCATAAACAAAATGGGCAGGATGGCAATGTAGCTATTAGTAAATGATTTTCAAGAAAGCCCCTAAGCGAGTTCTGGTAAGAATAAGAGGTAATCAAACTAGGTAGCAAAGTGGAGACGAAGACGTGGTAGCTCTTCCAGTGGTGTAGTGGTGAAGTAGCAGCTAAAACTGTAGTTTAGTAGTTTGGTTTCGTATTCACAGGGCCTAGAGCGTTACTCCCAGTACTGCCGTTGCCAGAATCATGAAAAAGCCGGTTTTTCAATACACTATTCCCCTTTTCATGTCACAAGTTAGAGTCAAGTGAGAAATCAGGGTACTTACTCTCGTGGCACAAGCTGCAGGACCAGTGTCTCAGATATTTATGTCTAAAGATCTAAGTTTCTGGCCAAGCGATCAAACATTGTATGTCAGTTATCTGAAATTTGCTTATCAAGCAATGTTTGACCGTCTGCCACGTCGCAAAACATTGGACAAGTAGAATTTGCTGAGCAGTGATTTTAGAAAAGTTGTTTGAAATGTTTGAAAAAACAATGTTTGAAAATGTTTGAGAAAATGTTTGGAAAACAATGTTCGAAAATGTTTGAGAAAAATGTTTGAAAAAACAATGTTTGAAAATGTTTGAGAAAATGTTTGAAAAAACAATGTTTGAAAATGCATGAAAAAAAACAAAGTTTGGCAACTTGGCCAAACGGTGAAATATTTTGCTTGACATTCGCGTTTCAAATGTTTGACAAACAATGTTTGATCATTTGCTTAAAAGGTGAAATAGAACGCATTTTCCGGGGGAGATATAGAAAACTGCAAAGAGAAATCAGTTCTGAGAGGTTTGTACACCCTACATCAAAACTCTTTCTTGAAATACTTTAAACATACCAATACTTTACTGACTTAAGTTTGTTCACGTCTGAGCAGCACTTTATCTTATCATTCTTGCTTAAAGTGACTGCAAAATGAGGAAAGGCATCGCATGTAAAGTAAAATTTATATGACACCTACCTTGAGATTCGTGTTTAAAAACCAAATTAACTCACATTTGTCAGGACTACCAGGGACAGCTTTTAATATATATCCTCCTGGACCGTTTTCACCTCTGTTTTAAGATAAACAAAATGAAGTTCAATTAGCAAATGTATGATATATATGTCAGAAACAGAAACTAACTTTCCTAATGCTTATGTCTTCGTACCTACTAAGCAAGGGCAGTTCAAGAAAATTCTTAGGACCACTCCCTGTAGAGTGTCGGAAAACGCCTTTTTATTGCTAGAGTTACGATTTGTCTTCTTGTATTATATGTATATTACAAATAATTTTAAGTGTCATTGTGCTTTTCCAAACATCCGCCATTTTCTAAAGAAATTGCACGCAGTCTTAGGCCCCTAGCAAATAGTTAATTCTCGTACCTGACAACTCCATCATTTTTCGGAACATCACAACATGAAGTTGCTGTTCCAGCTAATAGAACCATGTCTCCCTTTTTTTCGTATCTTCTTACATTGACGAAATCTCTAGAAAGATAAATTCGTTGTTTTTCTAAAACTCAGCAAGCTATATAGCGACAACAACGGCCCTGGCCTAAACGATCAAACATTGTTTGCCAAACATTTGAAATTTGCTTCACAAACAATGTTTGAATGTTTGGAAGCGTCACAAAATATTGCTCGAGAAGCAGGATTTGCTGGGCAATATTATTGAAAAATTTCAAAACATTCTATGTGTGACGGGAGGAAAAATGTTTGACGATCATTGTTTTAGCGAAGTAAGGCAGGCGCAAACCGTGCCAACAATGTTGGCCAACATGTTGACTGAAAATAAGCCAACATGTTGGCACGGTTTGCCATAGCATCACAACATCTCAGATGTTTTGGATAGCTATCACAGATGATCATTTGCAAACATGGTCGAAAAGGAAGCAGCGGTTTGTTTATTGCTCGCTCTTTTGGTTGACGAAGAAGGGAAAAAATAAACCGTGGCCCAACTCAAACTGGCAGCTTAAATCTATTCCTCATTTCTTTTTTTTTTTTTTTTATCAATAAGGTCTACAGGCCGAGATGGCTCCTAACCTAATTTACAAACATAACGTAACCAAAAGTAACAATTGAAAGAGTTACAAAGTAATGAGATAACCTACAGCAACAAAAAAGTTAAAGTTAAATTAGAAAATCGAAATCAGCTTAATATTGTTATTGTTTTTCATTACCATTTCAACGTCTCCGTATTTACGTCCCAAATTGGAAATGTCTCAACACGTGGGCGAGACAGAGCAAACCATATCAACACATCAATTTTGCTCAAATCGATGAGAATGTTGGCCAACTTTTTTAAACTTGTTAAAAAATGCTGGCCAACTTCTTTTCGTTAACAACATGTTGTTTCGTTTGACAACATCTATAGCAAACCGTACCAACATGTTTGCCAATTGGCGGCGATGTTGGCCAACATGTTGGCACGGTTTGCGCCCGGCTTAAGTTTGTCAAGCAAAACTCACATGTTTGACAATGACAAACAATGTTTAATCATTTGGTCAGGGCTTACGACTGAAGTCACAAATGCATATTTATCGATGTATTTAGAGCTTCTCAGATGGAATAATTTTACCTTGAAGCAACAAGTCCTCCGGCTCCTGGTACAGCAACAAAATAACAAATATCTGTCTTCCTATTAATGTTTTTCGTGATCTAGAATGAAAATGATTTAAGTTTGATTTCATCTGATAAAATACGTTCTAAAAGCTTGCTCTTACTGGGTTGTCATGAGGCTATTATGGGGGCCTATTATAGGTTTGCGGTTTCACAGCTTCGACTCATTTTTTGAGTGCGGCCTTGTGTTTTTGGTGTGTATTGATATCGGTTAGCGGCATTTGGCATTTGGCATGCTGCTTTAGAGCAGAAAAAAGCAGGGAGCCCTGGAAAAAAGGCTACAGTCTGAATTTCATAAGGAATGTGCCTGAAGAGGGCTCTGTGGCGCTAGAAAACAAGTAGGAAAAGTAACCAAGCGAATAAGCGACCGGATAAATGTGGATTGACAAGCTATTGGAGTCGTTTATTGTTATTTCCACGAGTGGTGCTAATCAGCAGCGGTTTAGCCATTCATTTGACGACAGATTGCGGCTTTGAGCTGATTTTTTCGCGGTTTTCGCGGTTTCTGGACCCCCTATAATAGTCTATTAATGCAGCAGAACAGCATTGTCTTATTGCATTGTTTCCTGACAAAATACCATTGTTCTTGCCAACACTGGGGGAGGGGTAGTCGGTATGCAGTTTAGCGGGTTGTGGTCACAGGAGAGCTACGATGGGGGTATCTTTTGATCGTAAATACAGCTTTAGCGTCTTAGGATTCTTCAAATTATGATAAATTATCTATCTAAATTGATGAAAATACAAAAAGATTGTTACCTTGACCTCTGATACCGTCGGATTCCAAGATGGCTGACTTTCAACGTTTGTCCATAATATTTGAAAAAGCACATCTGGTGGGCAGTCAAACGATGCCTACAAAAGAATTAGAAACATAACTTCAGAATTTTCTTCAAGAGAAGTCTTGACTATTTGAGGTGCCCCCTCGCCCCGATGAGATAGGGTTAACAATCACGATAACCATAACATTCTCACCGAACATTTGAAAATTTTTCTTCCAAAATTGTTGAACGCTCTTCCATTTACTTCTATTTCATCTTTCTGCAAGAAATGATTGATAATAGTTAAATTGTAAAAGGCAAAGGAAAATAGTAGTTAAATCATTAATTCGTTTTATTGCTCGAACGGACTCGCCAGTTTAATCTGATTGGTCATCTAAGTGTTCCCTGCGCCCTGATTGGTGTTCCGTCACAATAACAAGTCAGCAGCACGTTTCTGATTGGCTAATTTCGACCAACATTCGGGTTTGTACTCTACTGCATGAATTGTTCGTATACACGTAGCAGAATTATCTGGTTTGCCCCCCCGGGATTTTACAGACCCGCCCACTTAAAATGTAGATATAGACGGGGCATAGACCCCTTATTATGGGTAATAAGAAGCGGAATATGCGAGTAGTAAGGCTTTCTAGGCCATATTATTGCTTGAAAAGTTTTTTGCTTTATGCATTCACCAGATGGAGGAAGTTTGATTCGGTTTTATTCTCTTAAAGTTAGAATTTTAAGTAAGAAAACTTGATGCAACGGAGTATCTAAGGTATCTAAGGTATCTAAGTAACATCTAAGAAACATCTAAAAAGGTATCTAAGAAACATCTGAATGCAAACCTCTTGTTTTTCGACCTGCCAATTCTCTGTTATATATAACATTCCCAACAGCTCATGTACAGCTTCTTTACCTTTTTTCAAAGTCGACTTTTTCTGCATAATAATATGAGGCAACTTAACATATAGATAACGTATGGGTAATCTAGGTGATGAGTAATAGTGTGCCTTTACACGTTTTTTTTTTATAAGGAACACCTTTATAAGGAACTCGAGGCTGAAAATTCCCAAAAAATTAAGGAACTTTAAGGAACTGTCGAGGCTCAGATGAAAAACTAAGAAACTCTTTTTTAAAGAACAAGACGGTTTGTACGAAAAAGAACAGAAGTACAATATATCGTTCTTCCCCAAAGGCTCTATTTATCCTTAAAGTAAGAAATGAAGAATAGTTTATATGAATTTGCTATAAAAATTACAATTTATACATATCCCACGACAAGGAACAGTATAAGGAACTTTCAGCCTCATTTTGTTGAAAAATTAAGGAACTCCAGCCTCAACTCTGACAAAAGGTTCCTTATAAAAAAAAACGTGTATGCCGTGACGGTAGCTCGATACCCCTCACTACCGGGAATACCGTTCCAGATACGGTGCTGAATTGGTGGAGCGGACCCTAGTCGTGATCTGCATAGGCCATTCGGCTCAGACGCACTGCAACTGACGCCGACCTGAAATTTCAAACTAGTTAATTTTGCTCGCAGTCAAATGATTATTCAGTTCGGGCGATGAGACGCGAAAAGAATGAAAAGCAATTCAAACATGCCTTCTTTCAAATTCAGTTTGCCCAAACACGAAAATAATAGTGTTCACATGGAAAATGTGATAGTCTTCGGGCATTTCAGACCGACGACGTTTCGTCGACTTGAGTGTTTTGACGCGCGCTTTCATGACTCTACATTTCAGCAAGAAAAGAGCCAAAATTATAGACTCTTTCACGTGCAATAGTCTAAGCAAATTTTAGGGCTGGTCTTGAGTCAAGTTGCTTTTTTAAAACGTGTGCCGTATTTACTCGTTTGAGCACCGCACTCGTTAGCGCCGCATTGCAAGTGAAAGTTGTAAAGAGCACCGCCCCTGAATTAGCGCCGCACTAATTATTTGCAAAAGCGGCGTTTATTCGACACACGGTCAGAATCTTTGAAGACCCTAATATAAGTCAACCACAAATCTTAAATCAACCTGGGAAATTTAGTTTCTTCAATTACAATGCTTTTTTGTGCTTTAAAGCCCTTTTATTTAACTCTGTCTTCAGAATCCTAGCAAAGCGTAGGTCCGTGCTTACATTATTATCAAAATTTTTCCTTATGATTAAAAAATGAAAGGTTTTATTAATAGCGCCACCCTAGCGCCGCCCGCGAATGAGCGCCGCATCTGAAGTTCTGAAAATTTAAAGAGCGCCGCGGCGCTACAACGAGTTAATACGGTAGTTGCTGTGTTTTGCTCTTCCTCACTATTCGTTCGATTGGTAATCAACTTTCTTGACTTCTTCTTGAAGGAGTTTCGAAAAGCTGAGCTAGTCACGTGGATTTATTTCGTAAACAATTTAAGTTGTTACGTAATCACGGGCTTTAGGAGCATCAAAAACGTAATCGTTGGTTGCGAAAGAAGAAATCTGACGAAATCAGCACAGATGTGCACTATCGACTGATATTTAGCTCTGCCTCTGACGTCAAACAAATAAATGGATTGAAACAATATATGTCATGATGTTATTAAAAACTTAAAATGTTACTCGAAATAACTCGATGTCAATATTTTTGACAAATTTTGAACATTCAATACAACAAGGTTCTATTTCTATGAATCCGCTATGGTACTCATACGGATACGGATACGGATCGGATACAGTATACGGTATTCGTACCGTATTCACCATTTTCTTGTGGAGGCAACACCAATCCGATGTCAAATCATTAGGATTTGCTTGAATCGTTTAAGGAAATTTCAATTTTTGCGGGCCCCTTCAGACCCGCCGCGGATCTTTTACCCCGCCGGACCCCGCTCTCGACGGTATTGTGCAATCTCCGAAAACTTTTGGGCTTCAAAATTCATCGATATCACCAATTAGACAGTTCAGTTCTGAATTTGTGTTATTATATACAAACCACATAGCTTATAAAGTTATTTATCTACTAGCCCTTGCCCCGAGGCGCGCTGCGCGCGCCTCGGGTCGGGCTTTTGCGCTCCGCGGGTCACTTTGGACCCCCGCCTTGGAAGGGTTGTTTCTGAACGGGGTCATTGTAAATTACAAATCAATTTGATGAGAGGACACGATCACTGCTAGAAAAGTATGAAGCAAAACAGTTTCAGTGGTGACTCATGTTGCCCTTAGCGTAGAAGAAAGATCCACTGTTATACGAAGTGGACGTGAATGTAGACGGGAAATTGAGTTTGATTGTATACATGGTTTGGGGAAGTATTGTATCACGGAGGTATTGCATCAACTGTTTGAAGCTTTTAGACTGGTTAGTCTTAACTTAGCTTCAATGACTGTCTGCACGAATGGCTTAGTCTTGAAGTGGAATGAAGTTTTAGCGTTTACAGTGCTGTGAGTGGAGAAGGACGTTGGTGTCCGTGAATCATGGACGGACGCAGTCCTTTTACGTTCTATACATGACAGGTAGAAGGCACTGTTAGTGACCGTAACGATACTACAGGGTGGCCCAAAAAAAGGGACCCCCTAACTAAATAATTTATAAATAATTTATTCGTAAGTTGGAATTTCATGAAATTAATATTACATGATATTCAACTTAAGTGAGATATATCATGTAAATATCATGAGGATATGGGTTAGTATCTCTGAATAAATTGACTTTAAAACTTTACAGTCCAAAAACGTACTGTAACAAAATATGCAACTTTATACTCTTACGTAATCCTTACGCAACAAAACAGAAAAATCAATAACTCATTCTTTCAGTGAAATAATATTCAAAGTGTCTTCAATCCTGCTCAATACACTTCTCTAATATGACTGACCATACATTAATGGTCGAGACAATTTTTCTCTGGGATAATTATTCGCCTTCACGCAGGGGCGTGGTGGCCCACCGGGACTCGGGAAATTTCCCGGTAGGCCCCTCTAAATTCTTCTGGTGGGCCCCTTAATTCTAGTTTTTTTTTATTTTTGAAAATATTTCTCATCTCCTTTAGAATTCAGGTGGGGCTCTAGCCCTGGCGTAGTTACCCTCTTTACTCCCCCCTCTCGATGGTAGTTCTTGCGCTTGGCTCGTCCTCTTTTGTTCAGTTGATATTTTGTGATGTTCCCTCTTCCATGGCTGCTGGATTTGTAGACAAATGACGACTTGTACCTAGCTTTATATACAGCTCATTTGTAAGTTCAATAAAATAAGATTGTGATTGTAAGATTATAAAGCTGAAAGATAGAGCTCTATCGTCCTTTTATGGCTCCATAGACTTGCTCTAAGTCTATTTCTCAAAGTCCTTCTCCAGCATATTTCTCTCGCACTCTCCTTTGTTGCCACGGAATGGTGGACCTTCGGAGAAGGATATTAAGAAATAGAACAATAATGAGCGAAAAGCCATTCGCAGACGAGGAGCCATTTGCATGGTTTATTCATTTGAACGTCAAGGATTACTATTTTTTCTTATAAACTTGTTAACATTGATTGTGTTACTTAAAAAAAATTATAGGCCTAGTAGTGGGCCCCTAAAATCTGGATTTTCCCGGCCCATCTAAATTCCCACCACGCCCCTGCCTTCACGAACGATTGCAGTACAGTACGCAATGATGGAATATAAACAGCTGGTTTTGGACATCATGAATTTCATTTCCCATTGTGCCGAGATGGAAGCTCTTATCACTAACATATTTCTACACGATAGCGCACTTGACTTAAATATTGCCGTGTATAAATTTATTAAAATTACTCCTTGGGAAAATTTATTCAGAAACTATTTACCTAAGGGGGTCTCTTTTTTTGGGCCACCCTGTACTTTTCAGGAGACCTTCGTATGGAAGGGAGATTAGTGACAATGAGGTGACATGGCACCGGTAAATCTGCGACGCTGGAAAGTGCTGTTGATGTAGAGGAAACCTTCGTATTAGCTGCTCTGTGACCAGTAGCAATGTCAGAAATACTGATCTGGCAGGGGCATCATGGGGTGCGCCCACTCACTGTAGCAGGATGTTTTCGTTCAAAGAAACAAACTAAGATTTTTTCCTTCGAATATCGAGAAAAAAAACAGAAATTATACACAACCAAGCTATACGAACAGTTGACGAATTTGTTCGCCTAGGCTGACTGTTAACAGAACTATTGCCCTGCCTTTCTGTCCCGGAGAAGGGATAAAGAAAGGGTCCCCGAAAGTGTTCGTTCAAATGAACGAACCAAGAATTGTTTCTTCGAATATCGAAAAAAAGGGGGCATAAGTAATATTTGTAATTGCAATGTATTGCCCTGCCTTTCAGTTGTAGAGGAGGGATTAGGAAAGGGAATCCAAATGTACAGAAATGTCAAAGTTTCGTGCAGCGAAGCAAGTCGTGAATTCTGTAGCAAGCCAAATGTAGGGAAGTGTCAAACGGGCAAAAGTAAAATTAGTAATTGCAATGTGATGTGAGATCGACATGCAATGTGGATATATGAATTCGAGCATTCTGTTCTGCTTGTCTTTTCGTCTTAATGAACAGAACAATTGTAGCCTTTGGCCATGAGGGCATGTTCGGATACGGATACGGATCGGATACAGTATACGGTATTCGTACCGTATTCACCATTTTCTTGTGGAGGCAACACCAATCCGATGTCAAATCATTAGGATTTGCTTGAATCGTTTAAGGAAATTTCAATTTTTGCGGGCCCCTTCAGACCCGCCGCGGATCTTTTACCCCGCCGGACCCCGCTCTCGACGGTATTGTGCAATCTCCGAAAACTTTTGGGCTTCAAAATTCATCGATATCACCAATTAGACAGTTCAGTTCTGAATTTGTGTTATTATATACAAACCACATAGCTTATAAAGTTATTTATCTATGGTGTGGTGGAAGCTTCTGTTGGATAAGATGAAGCAACAACCGAGATCACGCGATGCTTCTACAGTTCCGGCTGCGGGAACTACACATTTTTTATAATACCATAATTCTTGCTGATCCTTCTTAAACATTTTCGATTTCAGGATCTAGAAATGAAGTCCAGATCTTTGCTACAGTCTTATTTCATTATAAAAACAAAACAAAACGAAATAAACACAAGCCCGTCGCGCGTCCTAGATTAACCAGTATTTCGGTATATCCGAATGCTCGTTAAAAAGTTGATTCAGAATTGATAGATAAGTAAAGTAATCGAGGATTGACAGACCGTATGTTAAATTATATTGCACTCGAGGGGCAATTCACTCTTTGGGCATCTCGTCCACCTTTGCAAGAAATCATATTGTTTTCATGGAAATCCCTTCTAAGAAATCGTTTAGTTTCTACCGAAATCTTGTACGCCTTTTTAAAGAGTGTGCCCCTCGACAGCGCCTTTCATCAAGATAAAGCTAGTTGTTAGCTACCTTTGTTCTGGAGCCTTCGTCAGTTAAATATTCACTATCCGCATCGAAATTCGAGCTGGTATCAGAGCCTGGGAAAATGAAATGAATGAGTTTTAATGCTCAACAACACAATAAAATCAACACGACCCACTTGTAATGTCAAGCCAACATTTCACAAATATAAATATAGTATAAGGAAACCTCCATATAGTCATATACCTTTAGGAACAATTGAATCGTTGTAGAGCGGTGTCCGCTAACCGAGGTTTTTTACAAGGAAATATGAAATGAAAATACTGTATTTGTCCGTTGTTTGCAGGTGTCCGTTTTATACACAAAAGTTTCTGTAACTTACTTTCTTACATCTCAGTGGCGGTTTTTAAGGGGTATTTTGGGGAGGCTCCCCTAGGACCTGATGAAGCAGTCGGCAAATTGGTAGAAAAACAATGAAAATTCGGCAACTTCGACAAACGCTGGCAGAATTCAATTTTTTAGTGACATGCCCTCCTTGGAATTCAGGTCAAATTGCAATGATCCAGTGCGGCAGCATTCTTAGATAAAATGAAAAGTTTTTTTGAGCCAAAGAACCGGCTTGTGTTCAGAGTAACAAAGGAAAACAAGCAAGCAAGATCCCGAAATCCCTCTCGCTTCAGATTAATAATCTGGGCAGGAAACATAATATGTACCATAGAAAAAGAACATCGAAAATACATCGAATCTACGCAGCAATATCAAATTTCGTAACAGCAAAAATGCCTATGGTCTACAGCAAAAATGAAGGGCAACAAGGGAAAATTTCAATCAAATGAGTACATAAATTTCTTTATGTTTTCTGAAGCTCGCATGGACTGATCGGAATGAAGTTCCCTGAAAAATTCCGCAAAAATCCCGCAAAATGACGATAATCATAAAAAGAAACGTACGGCAAAATCAGCGTGTCTACAATGATGCAAATGCTGCAAACAATTCACGAAAAGAAATGAAAAAAAATTATCATACACTAAATGTAATTACCTCTGGGTGTTACTGCGTTCGGAGAGTAGCACGATTGATATTCTGAAATAGCACTGGAAAAAACAATAATTCGTTTCTGTTTAGTTATTAGTATCTTGCTTTTTGTTATTGGAAAATGAGCCCTAGAGGCTAATAATGCTGCATTTTTTAATAGTGATATTGAAGCCCAGCCAATAGACAGTACCCCTCTAGCAACTAGAACACTTCCTTTAGCAAGCCACTGACAGTTAAGATACTCTGATAGAAAAGAATGATGTTAATTTGTCACTTACTGCAACCATATACCATCTACTGCTCTTTAGCAGTGCATATACACAAAGAAGGCACAGACATCTGACAAGTGCTAAAACCTGCAATGAAAACAAAACATCAAACATACAGTATTCAACTTTTCATAAGAAATAGTAGACCACTAAAACTTCCAGGCTACAGCGAATGCCTTAACCACTGGGCCACACGACCTTGGAGGGAGGGGCAGTAATTAGAAGGGGGTCATTCAAAAGAAGTAAGACTTTTGATTTAATCAAAGTAATATAGTAATGCATATGATAATAAATTACAAGGGAATGTAACTCACCACAAAATCAAAAAGAGATGAATTGAATCTATACTCCTCAACTTCAATTCGAAATCGTATGATTAGATCATCACTGAAAAGCTGAAAAATACAAATGCATTTTGTCACATTGATATCATGCAATATAACAAAACCAGTAATAGACCTTTTCAACAAAAGACTACGATTGTGGAAAGTTCCACAACTTTGAGACACGGAGTTGAAAAGTTTTACTATCCGAGCATTCAAAGCTCACGATTTTATAAGGGCTTTGACCAGTAGGGGTGAAAAGTTTCCCCCCTAGTCACTTTTCAGGGTCAAGGCCCTTATAGAATTGGGAACTTTGAGGGCTCATAAAATGAAAAGCACAATCGCTAAGACATTGAAACATTGCACATAGACTAAGTTTCAGATGCTTCATTCGATTTTTGCATAAAAAACTCGTTATCTTGAAGTTTTGGAAATTTATATCTTGACCACCTTTTGTAGAAAAGGTCTATTATATGGGTGTGCAAATAAATGCCATCCGCTGCATTGCGGGTGTACCTTATATGTTTCTATGCTGTTTGCCAGTACCCGGCAACCTTTCATTTCTACTGCTAGCTGGTGTGGCTAATTTTGAGGTCTCACTCATTCAGCAGTCATTTTGGAATATCAGCGCCAGGCTGACCTCTTCACTGGCCCTGAGGGTGGTCACTGACAAAGGGTTGGTTGTTTACATTCTCAATGGTTCTTTAACACCCCATCTGAGATGGCCGACCATTTTACGTGATCATCCCGAGTCATCAAGAGCAAGGTTGCTGTTACATCTGGTAATTTGTCAGCCTTAGCCAGGATTTGAACCGCAGACCTTAAGCACAAATGTTGCAAGTGCTAACCAGTTACACTACTACGCTACACTCTAATAACATAAACATAAACATTTTGGGTTCTGTTTGTTTATATACCTGTGCATAGATTATCCATAATAAAAACACAAACAGGAAGTCAAATAATGCAAGTAAACAGAACATTCTTCGAACTGGGGTTAATCCAAATCGCATTTCGATCGCATCAATTTCTTGTCTTTCAACTGATTGTTGTTGGACATCTTCCAGCGATTGGTTCAAATCATCCAGAAATGAATTTCTTTGGTGGAAATTAGTGTTGTCATCTTTCAGCAGTGGCTGTCTTTCAAGATCGTTAGTCATGATGAAGGTTTGATTTCAGTGTGCAAAAGTTAAGATCAGAGATTTTGATCAAGATAATCGAGCAGTAAATTTCTCCATGTTGGAGAGACTTCGAACAAATCGAATCACTTCCCAAAAAGAAATTGGCAATCCCAGATTATGCAAATTTATTGATTGATTGATTGATAACTTTGCATATGAACGAGGCTGACGATCAGTCTCTTTACCAGACTGAGATTTTTCCCGCCAGTTTTAACATTCGGGAATTTGGCGGGCCTCCAGTTTCTCTTGTTGATGTTTGGCCTGCTGGACGTTGTTGTTTGGAGGCTCGAGTTGATCATGGCTAAATTACTGAGTTCGTTAGAAGAGCTTTACAGCACAAAGGACCTATATGAAGTCTTGAATGTTCCTAGAAAAGCTTCCCCAAATGAAATAAAGAAAGCCTACTATACAGTCTCGTTAAAAGTTCATCCAGACAGGGCAAGTGAAGAGGAGAAAGATGTCGCAACTAAACGATTTCAAGCTTTGAGTCAGGTTTACAGCATTTTATCAGACAAAGACAAGCGAGCTCTTTATGACGAAAGCGGTGAAATCGATGAAGAGTGCGATATTTTGCAGCAGGATAGGAACTGGGAGTCGTATTGGAGGCTTTTGTTCAAGAAAATTAGTGTTGAAGATATAAAAGATTACGAAAGCAAATACAGGTTTTCTGAAGAAGAAAGGGTCGATGTGCTGGCAGCATATGAAGAATGCAAAGGGGATATGGATCTGATTATTGAAAGTGTTCCATGCTGTACTGTGGAAGATGATGGAAGGTTTAAAGAGATCATAGATAAAGCAATCGCTGATGGGAAAGTTGAGAAGTATGAAAAACATGAGAAAGAGAACAAAAAGAAGAAATCAAACAGAAGAAAAAAGGTTATAACCATTTTCAATTGTTTGTTCTCTTCAAAGGCGTTAGGCAGATTTCTGAGTTGGGAGCCAGGTCCCGAATTGCTTGGGTGTCAACCAGTCTGCATGCAGAGTATTGCGTTTCTCAACAAGGTCTCATGCATGCAGTAGTGCCTTTCCATTGTTCTTTTCTATTGTTCTTCTGTTTATCTCGTGCCATCGACCACACACTCTGCAGACTGGGGTGTCACTTAGAACAATTTTGGGGGTCGTGGCATCTAAGTTCAAAAGTTACTAAAACTTGTTTGACAGTTAGTACAAGAAACAAATCAATCCATAATTATAATTTCTGTTGATTTGGAATTTGTTCAGGCTGCTGCAGAAGCGAAAGAAGCTGACAAGGCTGCAAAAGAAATGGGATTAACAGAAGGAAGTGAAGACCAGTTGAAATCAATGTTAATGAAAAGGAATCAAGATAGAGCAAAAGAAATGAACAGCTTCTTTGATGAACTCGAAGCTAAGTATAGCAAACCAAAGAAACAAGGCAAGAAGGAGGTGAGCAAGAAAAAAAAGAAATAAATAAGTTTTCTAAGTTGATGAACTTTGCTATTAAGTATGTATTTCATTTTCATATAGTTAAATAAGATGGTACAGAGTTTTGTTACACAACACAGTTCTATTCGTAAAACCATTACTTGTGATTACACAAACAACAGACGTTTTCAAAGAGGTCTGGATTAGCACAACATTTTTCTGGAAGATGGCAGACATTTTGCAAGTTCTCCTAAAGCAACCACAACCCCAGAGAGGATTCCCAGAGAGGGTTCCTCGTGCAGAGAGGATTCCCTTACTCAAGATGTCAGCCATCTTCCAGAAAAATGTTGTGTGGACCCAGACCTCTTTGAAAAGGTCTACTGCATTGTCAAAAGGATTAAATTGTTACTCTATGAATGATTAGCTTGACAGAATTCTAACACACAATACCAATCAAGCTTCATATGCTTGATAGGCTAATTTTGATCTAAAACTATGTTTTGTTGTAGTTAGCCACTTTTGTCTGTTTTGACATTTTATACTGGAGTGAGAACATTAGCTAGTATGTCTGAAAACGTTTCCCCTGTATGTCAGAATATTAAACCGATTGTGTTGCCTATTAAACTAGTTTCAAAAGACCACTACAATACTACTTGATTTACAATCATAATTTCTGCCACTATCTGACATAATTCCATTTAAATTAGTTAATAATAAATATAAGATTCACATTTGTTGAGTTGAATTTCCATTCCATGTTTTATCATCTTTGTCATCATCATCTTCTTGTTTAAACTTGTAAACATTTCCTTCCCTTTTGTATGCTGATTGGTTCTTTTCAGATTTGTAACTTTGATTTCTAAAATAAATAATAAAGCTTTATAGAAAATAAATGCGTGAAGTAAGGATCGGAAAACCAGTCTCCCAGATATGACAAGGAAAACAAAACATGAATACCCCTCAGTTACACATATGAAACTGAAGTCAAAATTAAAGACATGTCAGAATACATTCCACAGAGTATGAAGGATAGAAAAAGACCAAAATGGACCTTTTCAAAGAGGTCTGGGTCAGCACAACATTTTTCTGGAAGACGGCAGACATCTTGAGTAAGGGAAACCTCTTCATGTTTAATGATTTAGATTGTGGTCGCTTTAGGAGAGGTATTGCAGGAAATTTTTCTTCAAATTAAAAAATAATGGAAGAAAAAAGAGAAAAGAATTTGCGACAATAAATGTTGAAAATATCTGCAGAAGCTGGGGAAACAAGATGCAAGAAACTCACAAGAAGGAAAATACTTGATATATGCCTCGTTGAGCAGATAAATGGGACTTGAATATCCATTTAAACGTGAATTTGAAGCAAAATTTGCTGCACTACCTCTGTTGACCGCAATACAAGTTGTTGCATACGAGGAAGATTCCTTCACTCAAGATATCCGCCATCTTCCAGAAAAATTTTGTGTCCACCCAGACCTCTTTGAAAAGGTCTGTTGACTATGACGGAACCAATACACAGAGGTGGATCAAAATGCTCCAATCAGAAATTCGAAGCTGAGTTTATATCAAGTTGGTCATAAAAATTTTCAAGATAATAAAAACGTTATCGTTAAAAGTTAACTTACTGTTGCTGCTTATTAGTGCTGCTAGGGTCTGAACCATTCGAATGTTGGTTGCTGTTTTCTGATCCAAAAACCAATACTTTGAGATACATAAGCAAACTAATTACTGGAGCCAGAATATATTTTATGAAATCTATCAGTGAGTTTGTGGTTGAGTTCGACACATTTAGTTGCTGCTGTTTTGGGGGTAGAACGATAAGAACGGCACTTGGGACCAGATTCAGTTCTCTAATTGATGATTCCATGTCTTGAGATGTGAATTCTTTCTTCGGGTAAACAGTTGCAAGGCGAATGCTGCCATGTTGCCAGTTTATTTCCTGGAAACGGAAAGAATTATATTGCCTATAGGATGTCAATAGGGCTTGCTTTTGACGCTGGGGATCTATGTTGTATATTTTGTGTACCAGGGATATTTCGAGGTAAAGTTGGGTATACTTTTTTGTAAAATTCGTGTAAAAACGGGTGTCTGTGCGTTTGAAACTCGTGTGGAACGTCCATAAGAAGTCTGATCAAGTGCCCCCCTCTTTAAGCTCTTTAAGACCAACAAAGGAGAGAGGATAGGATACTGAACTTTGGTTTTTAGAATTGCCACAGTTTGAACAGAACTATGTGCCTTGCAAAGAGAAGATGTAAACTAATACAAACCGTGATCAATGATTGAGCAATTTCACCCAAGGTGGATGTAGATTGATATTCGTTAGTAATTGCTGATCCATCTGGCAGTCGAAATTGAATTCTGGATGTCGGCCTTGAAAAACAACATCACTTTCTAACACATAGAGCATCGTTTAGTTGTTTAAGCAAGTAAAAGAGAAACATCACTAATTTTTTATACTGGAATGTCGATGCAAGATCAAATATAAAACACTTTTTGCCATATATATAACCAATTAACCTTTCTTTAACCATTAACCATTCCAAGTGAATATTAACCAAATTAACCACCAACCAATTTCTATTCACCATTGACAATTAACCAGTAACGAGTCCTCTTAAAACCATTAACCATTTACGATTTACTATTACCCAACCAAGAACCATTAACCAATAACCATTAATTATTCCAATTAACAATTAACCATCAACCGTTAACTATCCTATAACCAATAACCAATAACCATTCCCATCGATCACTAACAATTGCCATCAACTACAAATCATTAACAATTTACCAACCATTAACCATTAGCTATTAACCAACCAACACAATAACCATTCCCATCGACCCTTAACCAATCAATAACCACTGACGTCGACTATTAACCATTAACCATCAACCAACCAATACTGTACAATAACCATTCCCATCAACCATTAACCATTAACCAACCAAGAACCACTTCCATCAATAATAAGCCAATAACCATCAACCAATAACCATACCTATTGACCTTAACCATCGACCATTAACCAATGACCATTCCAATTGACGATCAACCATTGACCATTGGCGATTAAGCATTAACCAACCAATAACCATTCCCATCGACCATTAACCATTAACCAACCAAGAACCACTTCCATCAATAATTAACCAATAACCATTAACCAATAACCATACCTATTGACCTTAACCATCGACCATTAAGTAATGACCATTCCAATCGACCATCAACCATTAGCCATTAACCATTAACTATTGACCATCAACTATTACCCACGAACCAATAACCATTCCCACTGGCCATTAACCATCGACCATTATCCATATTTAAAAAGAACATGCCCAAAGCTTTCAAAAGTAAATTCAAATTTCCTTCAAACCTTTCAGAATTAGGCGTTTCTTGTTTTATTTCTTGAGGTTTCGTGTGCCTCTTCTTCAGCTCATTCTTCTGGGCTTCAAATTTCGCTGCTTTTTCAGCTTTATCCTGTAATATTTTCTGTCGAATAGCTTCCTTTGCAGCTTTTGCTTCTGCCTTTTCCATCGCTTGATCTTTGATCATTTGTTTTGCTTCTCTTTCTTTCTGCTGTCTTTTTGCTGTTGCAATATCACGACCTTCTAATCGTCGCTTCTTTTCCTTTTCTATCTGTTCCTGTAATATTTGCATTTTCAAATGAACAATTTGCTCGTTAAGGTATGTTGAAAAGTCACAGCAAATATTAATACCTTATTACTGATGGGTAACAATTTCGAGCTCTAACTAAACGATCAAGCATTGTTTGTCAAACATGTGAAGATCCGCCTTACAAGCAATAGACCTTTTCACAGAGGACTGGGTCGGGCGCGGCATTTTTCTGGAAAATGGTTGACATTTCCAGAAAGGGAATGCTCTCCGCGTGCAACAACTTGAATCATGGTCGTTTCAGGAGAGGTAAATTAGCAAATTTTGCTCCCGAGGATTCCCGTATTGGAAATGTCTATCATTTTCCAGAAAAATGTCGCGCCCATCGTTTGATAAACCGAGTAGTTTTAAAACAGCAGAAAAGTATGACCCACATCTCAGGCTGCGGTTGTTCTTATGAAAAAACGTGCCAGACCTCACCTGTCTCTCCTCCTTCTCCTTTTCGACCCTTTGTTTTTCAATTAATTTTTCGCATGTTCAACTTTATCCTGAACTGCCGAATTGTCTGGTTCTTCAGCTGCCTGTGTTGCATTTGATGCAGAATCACCCTGAGGCATCTCATTGCTTATCGCCTTAGAATCATCTGTTTCTGCAGCATCATTGCTGCTTTTGATACCTGCATCACTGCCTTTTGGTAACTGCAACATAAGATGGATAACATATTAAGATGGTGCATTCTATTCCACCAACACAACGAAGCAATTCCTTTGTAGATGTCAGCAAGCAAGCAAGCAAGCAAGGAATATTGATTTGCTAATACAGGTCGGAGATTCCAGCAGCTATTACGTTGATGATGGCTTGCAGCTTGTGCCCTTAGACTGATATTCTACAACGAATACCCTGGGTGCCCATTCACTGACCTCAGAAGGATGGACAGCTGAGATGACTGTAGGCTTATGGAAAGTGGTCTCGACAAGATCTGAACCCGCTACCTACTTATCGTTACCTGGATGCCTTTACTACTCGACCACGACACCCGTTAATCCGACACGTCTCATTTAAATCCCCTAGGCCCATCACGCTTTGCTTCTGTTGTTAAACATAGTCGCTCCCTCAACAGTCGACTTATTCAGGACTCAGATATGGACAGCCATGCTTGCGTAGCTTCCGTTTTAAGAACAATCAATCAGAACAATGTTAGATGCGTTTGTTTCGTGCTCTGGTGTAGTGATTAGCAACGTTATTCACTTCTGATTAAGGAACAAAGAGAACAAAAAGCAAAACTCATTTAGACAAGTGACACAAAGTTGCATCTGCAGAGTAAGAAGCAGAACTAAGTAAGCAGAAAATACTAATGTAAATACCTCTAAAGAATTTTTCAATCGTTGGGCAAAAACATCAGGTTGCATAAATCCAGCAACAATGTCAACAGGTATGCCAGATTGATTAATCATATAAGTTGATGGAATGCAAAGAACAGGATCTTTGAAAACAGTTAAGAAATTCACACAAAAGTGACCAACTGACTGGGTATCTGACTGACTTGCTAACTCACCATCTAACACACTGACTGATGGGCCAACCAGCTGACTGACTCACAAACTGAAAACTGTCTTGTCAATCAACTGACCAATCAACTAACTGACTAACTGATCAAGCAACTGAAAAATCAACTGATTGACTGACTGACGAAGTGAATGACTGACTGGCTGACTGACCAATTTACCAATAAATTAAGCAACCGATCCACCAACCATCTGATAGACTGACAGATGGAATGAACAACTGACTGACTGACTGACTGACTGACAGACTGACTGACTGACTGACTGACTGACTGACTGACTGACTGACTGGCTGACTGACTGACTGACTGACTGACTGACTGACTGACTGACTGATTGACTGATTGACTGACCAACTGACCAACTGACCAACTGACTTTCAAAAAGGATACAGCACTTTGAAAATTGTTCAGCTTCAGTGCTAAAATAAAATGAAAGATATCAACAGTAAGACTTAGAAAGCTGATTGTTTAACATGACTGAAACATCATCGGGATTTCAATGGGGATGCTTATGTAATATATACCTTCCAGCTTTAATCTTGATACTGACACAACTTTGGGCACAACAAACATCGCAAACCTGTAAGAATAGATTAGAAAGAGATAAGTTTACAGGTCCTAATTCCATTTTTCTCATACTGAAATTCTATATACAAGGTTTTCCTTTATTTGGTTCTCTTAGGCAAGGCGGTCAAAAGACAGTGCGGGCCCCAGGGAATGTAATCATACTGGGCCTTTGGGAGATTTTTGAGGGAAGCATTAGGGGACTCTGCTAGACCCCCCTCTTGACAGTACTGCTCTTAGGTATAAGTGTGGCATAAGCAAATTTCCCAATCTGGGCCAGTGTGCATTTCATGTACACTTCACAGGTCCAGGATGGTGTCCGGAACTTTGTCAGGGTACTGACATGGATCTTCCAGAAAAACAATAGCTTGGATGATTATTTCTATAAAAGAATAATAAATCTATCTCTTTTTTGGTGCAAAATTGGTTTTGATCAGCATTTGCTCCGGGATGGCATTTCATCAACACAGAATGCAACCATGAGCCTGGCAATTCATCAGTATTTGAAATAATCTGGGATGGTCACTGATCTTATTCCTAAACTACTTCCTGAAAAGGTGGGTTTGTGTTGTTTGTTGGTTACAGGCTAGATTACTTTACAATTCAGCTTGTTACCATCTTCGAGTTCCAACTTTCAGTCATTTTTGTTGACTCAGTGTCTTCACCTGCAAAACGAAAAAGTAGTCAAAGATTTTTATTTTACTTGAGTACTGTCAATAAAAACTGACCTGCTTTACATTGCCTAAATTAAATGAAGAAAGCTGTAAAGACTGTTGTCTCTTTAGTATCTATAGTCTAGTGGTATATATCTATTTAAGAAACTAAAGTTTAGTAATATAATAAATAACCAAACCTTCAATATAAACAATGAACATCTTCTTTTCACTCAGTGCTTTGTTAATCGCCATTTGGACACTGCCATTGTACCAATCCATTGCGATATTATTCCTCGCAGATTGACTGCAACTTAGAACTCCTTAGTAAACGCAACGTCAACTACTTAGGCCTTTTTCAGTTGACAGACCTTCCTTGTTGACCCCCGTGTGCGCTATATCCCGGCCGCACCGGGATATGGAATCAATTTGGACAAAGAAATTTGGACAAAGAAATTCGGTCTTCAGGGGCCAGGATTAACGTGATAGTTCACGGGTTGGAGTCCAGGTTCGGTCAGGTTAAGGTAAGGGGCAGGGGCTTGGGGGTTCGGGTTCAGTTGCAAGCATTGACGGGGGCACAAAAAAGAAAGGAGAAAATTGAAAGGTGGGAGAGATAACAAGAGGCATGCGCTCATCAGTTTTCATATGACGTCTTGGCGAATGGTGGTCAGGAAGGTGAAAGTACAACCAGCAACTTTTGTTTTGAGAAATTTTTACGACAAAAGGAAATGCTGCTCGAAGGAATTTGGTAATTTATGGTATTAAAAGATTGAAAAGTAATTTAATTTTCTAAAGAAAAAGGCTATAATCGGGGTCATAATACGTTAGAAGGACAATTTTTGGAGGCTGGAAGGTGAAGTAGAACAGAAACTAAAATCTGTTTTGGCCTAATAAGTCGAAAAACCCGCATGTCACCTTATTTACCAAGCACAAAGACCTGTAATACATGTGATGTTGTAGTCGAAAATTTCACGAACATGCAGTTTACAAAAGATTCAGAGCATAATATTCACAGTATGGACAATCAAAATGAAACTTGGCTAAGTGAAAAAGGAGCATGGTTGACTTATTTCATCCTTGTGGTATTCATGCATCTTGTTCTTCTAAGTGTTCCATTCTTCGATACTGCAACAGCCTGGACCATGACCAATGTCATTCATAATCTGGTAATGTCATTTTTGTGCCAGTTTGTAATTTTGGTCACTTCTTGGTATTGTCATGTTATCTATCGCTATCCTGTAAACACTTCCACTTCTTGGTTTTTAACTGAAGTTATCTATTCTTTTTTCAGGGGAACTATGTGTTATTACATCACGTCAAAGGAGCTCCATTCCAAACATTTGATCAAGGTCAAGCAAGAAAACTAACTCATTGGGAGCAGATTGATCATGGAGAAATGTATACAATGACGAGAAAGTTTCTTACGCTTGTACCCGTTCTGCTGTGAGTAGAGCAAAGTTTAGATGGTATTAGGTCAATCCGCCAAACCTCTGTTTTGCCAAACTCTGTTTTGGCAAATTGCACTCCGTGCATACACAATGCATAGATGAAAATATGAAATGTGGAAAGTAAACCAAAAAAATTGTGTAACTTGAACGAGTATCAAGCATGAAATGTGAGGTGCCTCAGTGTCAAAGCCAAGCTTTTTGTAAAAAAGATTTCAGTTCTGCATGAAGTGTTCTGAAGACCCCATTCCCCCTCTAACATGCCTCAGGTTCTCAGTTGCAAGCTACCCAAATCGAGACTTGAACCATGGTCTCCCTGAGGTTCTGAAACCACAAGCAAACCAGCTGGATCAGGACCAGGACCCCACAGCACTTTCACAAAGTGTTGAAGGGTACAACTTGATTATTTGTTGTTAAAACCACACCCTCATTTTCCTTGACCATGCCCTTTTGCCCCCCTTTCTCCCTCTTATATTGGATATCTGGGGCTATGCCACTGCATGTTAATAATATTGGTCTTTCGCCTTTTCAGGTTCATCCTGGCCAGTTTTTACTCACATTACAACAAGTGGCACTTCATTTTGAATTTTGTTACCCTGGCACTGGCTGTCATCCCAAAATTGCCTCAACTTTACAAAGTCCGTTTATTCGGGATCAACAAATACTAAACTGGAGAACTCTTGAGAAACTGGTTAATAGTTTATGGCTAGGCTTAGTATAGAAGCTTAGAAAAAGCTTGTAAATAAGCTTGTTTGAAATTAAGTAATTGTTCATCAATCGACACAGATTAGTTCATCATAGACACAGATTAGGTAATGATTTGCTTTGCATTTTATGTATAGAACATCTGTCTGTGTTAAATGCTATTGTCATTTACTTAATTGCAATAACTATGTCGCATAACTGTATGTTTAGTAGAAAAGCACTATATGAAATCAAAATTTTTGCATTTTTGTGTCAATTTTCTTGTAACAGGAAAAAACAGAAATCAGCTGAGATAAATGTTTTAAACCTAATCTCGTTTTCGCTCAGCCTCATTTCAAACATTTCAAAATTGAATTGAATTGTGATCTCATTTCATTCCAAATTCTATGTCGGCCATTTTGAAGTTGAAACGTTGCTGCGTGCGGAAGGCATAATTTTCCAAAAGTTGCTGTAAGTATTGTTTAGAGTCCTGACTTTTAAAAAACGTTATTGTAGGTCATATTATGACATATTTCATCATCTGGGGACTTTATTTAAAGTACAAAAATTCTTAAATGATTGCTGATTTCTTTGAAAAAGTTCATTTCTGTTGAATGGGTTGATGCCTAGGCCTTAGGTTATTAGGCCTACACCCTGTACAAAGCCAAAGGCCTCCCGAACAGAAATACTAGGCCTCTTCTTAGTCTGCAGAAATGCACTCTAGGTAGTTTATGTCAGGGTATGGGAGCATCACAGTGCAGAAATAAGATTAGAATTATTTAGGAAGTATTTAATAATCATTATTTTAAAAGAAAACATGGTTTTGTAGTGTGTCTATGTTCACCTAAACATTGAAATCAGAGCATCAAATTCAATTTGAAATGAAATTTTGCAGATCTGAAAAAACAGCAAAGAATATCACCTTCAAAATGGTAAGTTCACAAGTTGTGGTTGCATCATCGCAGCCATCATCTTCTGCTGAGACTGATGGGAGTGCAAGAAGACGGTTCACTGAATCAAGGACAAATGATGCATACAGTGGTGAATCTCAATCAAGAGAGAGCAAATCAGAGTATGATCGGGGCTCATCAGAAAGAAGTAGAAGTGAAAAATCAAGGAGGGATGATAGAGATAGGGACCGAGATAGAGACAGAGACAGAGAAAGGGACAAAGAGAGGGACAAAGAGAGGGACAGAGAAGGAAGGGCAAGATATGATGATGGGTCTGAGAGAGGAAAAGACAGTAGATCATCATCGCATAGAGAAAGAAGGCATGGGGACTATGATGATGATTCCAGGAAGGATGACAGGAGATCTGATTCCAAACATCGACATAAACATGATAAGAAAAGCAAGAAAAAACATAAACATAGATCACGATCAAGATCAAAAGAAAGATCAAGCAAAAAAGATGATAGAAAACGAAAGACTGAAAATGATGAATCTTCAAAAGAAACAAAAATCAGGTATTAATTTAACTAGACTGGATTCCGTAATAAACTAATACCAAGTCCAATACTAAGAGAAGAAATTTTGTGATAACATCTTGGGTTTAACCCTTTATCAAGTAACAGAATAAGCCTGGAACGTTGTCACAAAATTTCACTTCTTGTTATTGGTCTCCTTCCTATTCTTAAGTCTATTCTTTTCTATTGTAATACAACACTCCGTTTTTTCCTATCGATGCTATAATGAATAGATAAATTGTTAGAATAATTGAATAATGAAAGAGTAAATGATTTCCTCTTATCTGTATTACTAATATTTGTTTGTTTTCTTCCAGAAAAACAGAAGAACAAGAAGAAGAAGAAACTGCTCCAATAAAGAGAGAGGTGATTCATCTTCATTTTTAAGATTCAAGAAAATAATTCTCTTTAAGAAACCAATAGTGCTTTTGATAAGGGGGGAAAGAAGCATTTTCATGGTGCGGCATGATGAGGTGTTTTAAAATCCAAAACATGAAAGTAACCAAAAAAAATTTCGCAAAATGTGAAAAAACATCTTTAAATAGTTTTGGCAGTGTGGGAAGGTACTCTAACGATTTGTATCTCTTTCAGCCTATTTCACTTGAAGAGCTTATCTCAAAGAGAGAAGCTGAAAAGAAAGCCCAGGAGAAGGTAATTTGTATATTCACATCTTTATTTTTCTATCCTAATCTGCCGTTATCATCTTTGCATACCATACGTAGTAGAATCACATCAAGTTCATCAGTATCTTCCTTGCACAGCTTATTATAGGTAGCATCTTAATTTCATACGATATTTATTAGCATCTTTCTGTCATGCAGTATTCACAGGCATCTTCATTTCATACCGTATTAGAAAGGATCTGTCTTTAATTCCTTATCTAATAGCATCTCCTTGCAGTTAGTCATTATCTCCTCACTTTAACTGAAAACCTACTGCAAATAAGGCAAAAAGTTCTAGTTCTAGGTCTATTTCATAATAGTCTATTGTGTGAGATGAAAGACTTTCAAAATATATCCCAAGATGTTTAAACTTTCTTGGAAATACTGACGCTTTTGAAAAACTCAAAGGCATAACATTCTTTTAACTAATTTGAAGCATTTTCATTGCAGCCAAAGTTTTTGACAAAAGAAGAAAGAGCAGCTGAAGCTTTGAGGAGAAGACAAATGCAAGTTGAAGAACAAAAAAAGCAGTTGGAGGTTCGGTTTCTATTTTGTAATTCACAAGATTCTTCTTAGCTTCGTGGTCCTTCAAAGGCCAAACATTTCCTGTGTTTCAACTTACAAACGAGCTGCTACTCTGAAGAAGCCTTGAAATGCAAGGTGAAATATTAGTTTGTTAACGGGTCGTTTTGATAATGGAGACTAGTGGATGAAAACGACAGGCCACGAGGACAGAACAGAAGAAAACTCTTCTATTTAAGCACTACTAAATCATACTATCCAAATCATACTTTTGACCTCGAATTTTTAATGCTGGCACCGAATACTTGGTGCAGTAAAGTACAAACATGTCTTTTTGTCTTCAGCAATTTCCATTCATATCTAGCCTTTTCTACTCTGGGGAGTGTCAGAGAAGAAAGGCAAAATAAATAAAAATGATAATTATTAGGCCTGATATATTTTTTTCTTTCGACAGGAAAGTAAAAAAATGAGGGAAGATTATTTAAAGGAAGCTGATCATTCCAGAGGTAGCAACATAATTTCTTTTTTTATCAGTTTCTACAATCTGTTTACTTAATTTCGTTTTATCCAGAAGTCCCTGAAGTATGTTTGCCGGAAGCAGTTCCTGGAAATGCGTTTCTTGTCTTTGACTTTGCTTGGCTTTTGGTTTGGTTAAGTTCTCTTTGATTTCATTGTGTTTCGTTTGTTTGGATTTGACTGATTCGATTTGATTCATTTTGATTCTGTTTGATTCCCTTTATTGTCATCATATTAGTTTGCTTCGATCTGAGCTTTTGCGTTGCTTTGTTTCATTTTGATTTGATGTGATTCAGTTTGATTAGATTTGATTCGATTTGGTTCAGTTTGATTTGATTCAATTTGATTCGATTTGATCCAGTTTTATTCGATCTGATTTCTTTTTATTCAATTAGATTCGACTGTTTTTCTTTTTCTTCAAGTTTTATTCTCTTCAGTTAGATTTAATCCCTCTGATTTGTTTGGGTTCTATTCATTTGTTTCAGTTTTGTTTGATTCAGTCCTGTTGGTACGATTTGCTTCTTTTTGGCGCAACTGAACAAGACAAAACATTTTATGTTAAGCATCTGTTTGATAGTCTTCAAGTCTTCAAATTATCACCCTGCTTCTTTCTTAAATAAGTTTTAGCAATTATCAATGTTTATTATAGCATTCTATAAACAAATTTGTCCTAGTGCTGTGCTAGCACTAAATAAACGAGAAGTAGTCTATGCTTCCTATGTTTAATCTTTTTAAACCTTTTTCAGACGATTGGGATCGAGATAGATACAGAGATAGAAGAGGGAGGGACGGCGATAGAGAACGAAGAAGAGACAGGCATGCGTCGCCAGAAAAAGTTAGTTACTCTTATAAAATGATAGAAATTTCACAAAAAATGCTTTATCCCCATCTTGATTTTTTTCCATTTTCAAACTGCTTGTTTTGCGTTTTATATTTGATTCCTAAATCTCTTTCGCTTGCGACAACTCCTCATTTCCTGGCACCCTTCATACTGGATCCCGCTATTTTCTTAGCTAGCGAGACTTATCTTATTGCGGTCTACACGGTTTCGTCAATTAAGCATTTCGCTATCATATGTCTATCGACTAAAATAGAGGAACAACACCCCTCTCTTATGCCATCACCCCGAGAGCCCCTTGTTGATTTTTTTAGAAATCACCACTGATTTGAGTGATGTTCTTTGATTTTGGTTTTTATTTAATTGTTGTAGCAGAATGATGCAAGTAAAGAGTCACAAGATGTAAGTGTGCATAATGATTTAGTATTTTGTTATTTCATTATACTTGAATTTCTGTGAATTGATGTCGAGCAAATAATGATAATCACCAATTGATGAGCAAGTTAGATACGCAGTTTGTTTCGACTCCAGTCACTGTTAAACGGAGTTCAATGAATGACAGGAATCTCGTGGTATGATCACTTTGAGGGTAAGTAACTGACCGCATTTACCGCGGACACAATTGAACATTGATTGTTGTGGAGGGGGGTAGCCGGTTCACAAGGGTTGAAATTCAAGAAATTTATGCTTTCTCTCTAATACTGTGTTTTACTTTTAGTTACAAATCGATGAAAGAGCAAATGAAGCAATTAAGGTGCTTATGTTTGCATTTTTTGTTTTATGTCTTTTTATGCGAGTTGTACAAAACTTCAAAAATTCGCCAGACTAAACGGCAGAGATTGTTTACTGTGTACTAATAGTAGACTGATAACCCGAATCGTAGCTTCACTATTGAATTGAATTGCTGGACGCTCAAACTATGACTCATAAACTTTCACTGAGAAAACTGGGCTGAAGTTTCCTGCCTCGATTCCAGTTTAAGCGATCTCCTTTTAGTGCTAGCCTCGGCCTCATGAGCGATAACTGGGACTCAGGTAATCAGTCTATACTATCAGCTTGATTATATCAGCCACATAGAATACACGGTCATTCCCAACTCATAACCTCTCATCTTAAAACCGTGCACAATGCAAATGTCAGAAACGAAGCTAGCCGAATGGTCAAACATTGCTTGGAAAGCAAAATCTTAGTTGTTTGACCAACAATGTTTGATCATTTGGCCAGGGCCCAATACTGGCTGGAATCTCACGCCAACCTTAGTGGTAGGAAAGAGAAAACTGCGTTTTTGGTTCTGAAGCCTAGCTCTTGGTATTTGAAGGTCGAGGTAGTTTCTTGTTCTGTAAAGCAGAAACCATGGATCTTTGGGCAAATGTATTCTTCAGTCTGTGTAGACAAAGACCATGAATGGTTTTATATTTCATGACTGCTTTGTCAAAGATCAAGATACCTCGTTGATTATCTTTGTTGAGAACTTGTATGGAATTCTTAGCTTTAAAAGTTTTTATTGTCTTCTTCATACCCTATTTTATAATATAGTTTTAACTTCTTCAGGCTCGCTACCTTGGAATTGTAAAGAAGAAGCGTAAAATTAGAAAATTGAATGATCGCAAATTTGTATTTGATTGGGATGCTGGAGAAGATACATCGAATGATTACAATCCATTGTATGTTTATAAGTGAATTTTTACTTTTTTCCCTTTCGAAATGTATGTAAATGATCCTGTCCTTGAAATAAGACAACAGTTTTCTTAGCTTGAACAAAATCATGGCTGGCAAAAGATCGAGCAATCTTTAGTTTTGCGGATAGCTTCCCTGGCCCATCGATTTCTTTTTTTTTTGTTGTTGTAAGGCCCTGGCTTAACGATTTAGCATTGTTTGTCAACATTTAATATTACAAGCAATGTTCTTGAGCGATGTCCTAAGATGTTTCAGCTAATGCTCGCAAATTTTAATAACAATTTTTGATTGTTTGGTGACGTCAAAACATTGCTTGTCAAGCAGAATTTCCTGAGCAATTTCAAAACTTTCGCTTATATCAAGAGAAAATGGCTTGACGAGCTATGTTTTTTGATGTAGCCAAACGGTCAAACATTATATTGCCAGTGTTAGACTAACGTTTCATCGCTTAACCAGGACCTAAGACATCTCTATAGAGTTCCTATGTTACTTGTGACCTATCAATCTTAAGGAGCAGCTCAGAGGCTTGTTTAGTGAGTCTTATAGCTACTGTTATTCAAAGCCATGCTTCTTATTTCAGATACAGTGAAAAACACCAGATCCAGCTGTTTGGAAGGGGAAATATTGCTGGAATCGATATTAAGGTATACTTCATATGATATTCTTACAGTTGACACTCGCTATCTCGACTGCCCGCTATCTCGAACATTCGCTATCTCGAACAATTTTCCATTTCCCTCGTTTGGTTTGTATAGAAAAATCATCCGCTATCTTGAACCCCGTTATCGCGAACATTCGCTGTTTCGAACCATTTTCGATTTCCCATGGAGGACAACCTGCTCTTTATCTCGAACTTTGCCAAATTTTCCGCTGAACTGGATAAGGAGACAGGCTGAAAATATGTATAAGTTCGCCTAGCGGGAATGGCAGCAGCTAAGTGATTTGCTGCCCATGTATACAATAAATGAAGCTCAGAAAATTTTACCGATAGTAGGGATGAAAGCAGATGCGCTGTGACTCCTATGTAAAAAATACCAGACTTGTTTGATGAAATTTGGGATCAGTAACCTTGCATGTTAATCGGGGTTCCTTTTCTGACTTAAAAACTATAATTTTTTATATTTATATGGGGCATCCGTTAATTCGAACATTCGCTATCTCGAAAAAATTCCAGTGTCCCTTGAGAGTTCGAGATAGCGGATGTCAACTGTATTTAACTTTATAGACTTCTCTTTTACAGCTGGAAAGACGTTTCCCGATCGAGTTTGACTTTGACAGATTATAGTAACAAACAAAGACTGATTTCGAGTCTGACAAGTCTTAGTTAGTTTTAGTAAGGAATCCGAGCAAACATACCTCTAGATTATTGTAAGGAAGAGCCGCATTAATAAAGATAAACCATATTTTGATTTGAAGACTGAGAAACAAACTCTGGGAGTTGTTTATATATATGTCGTAACGCTTCTTGTTTAACAGGCTCAGAAAAAAGGCCAGTCACAGTTTTATGAAGATCTGATGGAAAGACGAAGGACGGATACAGAAAAGACAAGTGCAGTGTAGGCCTAAATTTTACATTTCACTTAATGCTCGTATTGGAATTATTGTCAACACTTTTCCTTTACTATTGCCCTGGCCAAATGATGCTCCTCAAAGATCCAAAGTTTGCTTGTCAAATAAAATGTGTCGCTGTTTGACCAATTCGGAAGAACTTTTTTAGCAAACATTCTTGCCCATGTCAAACAAAAATGTTTTTGAATTTCGCATAACTGTTTTTGGAAACTTTGCTTATTTCTGCTCGAAAAGCATTGTTTTGCGACGTGCGCAAACCATCAAGTATTGCTTATAGAGCAAATATCAAATTTTTGAACAGCAATGTTTATCCTTTTGGCCAGGGCCTAACTCTCAAGTCAACGTATGCTAGATATGCATGTTAGATTACAGACATTATTCCCCCCAATTTATTTTAATCCATCAGCCTTGAAACAAATTCTGTATTCTTCAGAGAGAAAAGGGCTCGAACGTAACTATACATTTTCTCTGACACTGTCTGAGTTATTCAGGGTTTTAGGGTTAGGGTTCGGGTAAGGAATGGAGTTAGGGTTAGAGTAAGAGTTTCAGGCCAAAGACTTTTAACAAATTCGAAATTGTGGTCTCTTTCTGTCGTAATTCCTTTAATACAAACTGAATCTTTTACTGCTCATTAAAACTTCTGAGCTATGTATTGTACAATTCTAAAAGTTTTGTTGTTTTTGTGCTTTTAGAAAAAGGATAAAGACTGCTGTAGATAAAGAAATCGAAAAAGAATACAAAGAAAGACATTGGACTAAAAAGAAATTATCTGAAATGATGCCACGAGATTGGCGTATCTTTAGAGAAGATTTCCATATTACGTGTAAAGGTATGGTTAAATCAGTATATATATGTTATATAGAGAGACCCAAGAAGAAGGTACGGTCATACGGTCTTTTTCCCGCGGAAGGTCCGTTAGAATAAAAGTTAATCCACGCTCAAGAAATGCCGTTTTTCATTGTTAAGTGAGGCATTTTCGCAGCCGGGAATGTTTTTGGCTAGAGAAACAGTGAACACTTTTCTGCTATCTGAACCTAGATGGTCTGTTTACGTAAAGGCTCGACATAGACAAACCACAAAAAGTCAAACGAGAAGAGAGCCTCGGGTTGTATAGCTTGAAGAGTTACTTGGCGATTTCATTGAGCTCTATAGCTCAGTGGAAACGTGGTTGGCTCTCTGGTCATGAAGTCCAGGTCAGAACCCCATCTATTTTTGTTTTTTTTTGTTGCCACTAGTGGAAGATCCATCCTAGTGTTCGCCACTCATGCCAAATATTTATTTACGTGATTATTTCCAGAGTGTTTTCTTTATATAAATGTTTTAGAATCTTTATTTTTGCAGGAGGAACATTCCTAGTCCCATTCGATATTGGAAGGAAGCAAACCTTACACCAGATATATTGGACATCATCGACAGTCTCAATTACAAGGTATTGTACTTTTTATATAGTTTATAAACCCTTTCTAGCTCTACAAAACTACCAAATTGCGATGAACAGTTGAAGCATCATAGGGCTTACTTAAAAAAGCTTTTTCGCCTAATACTGCTTAGAAAGTCCTGTTCTGTGTAGACAGAAAAGTTCGTTTTCTCACTTGAACTCTTTAATTAATTCTATTGATTTTCCCGCTGTATCCGGCAAGCTGATTGGTGTTTAAAACAATATCAATTCAGCTACTCTTTCTGATTGGTGCATTTCGATCCGCATCTGGGTATAAATTCTGCCTAAGTCAATAGTTTCGGTCTGTTTCTGACGTTTATGCTCTGAGGAGTGTCGGACGAAAATAGCTTTTTAGTACGCCCGAAAATGTTTCCGCTGTTTATCGCAATTTTTCTGTATGTTGAATTTTGATCCACATCTGGGTATAAATTTGTTTTGGTCTGTTTCTGATGTTTGTAATCTGAGCAGTATCAGACGAAAAAAGCCTCTCATCACAATCATATAAAGTATATGTTCACAGTGTTGTTTTTATTATTTATTTGTTATCACAAGGCCTGTTTTTTATATTATTTGATAAATTTATAGGATCCAACTCCAATTCAAAGGATGGCTATTCCCATTGGACTTCAGAATCGAGATATTATTGGTGTAGCAGAGACAGGTATCGGCATTCAAAATGCCATTCTAATACCATTTACAGTTGAATAATCCCTTTAATACTAATTTACGTCAAACGAAGTCTGATGTTGCACATTTCATGATCAGACTGAAGCCCTGGCCAAACGATCAAACATTGCTTGTCAAACATTTAAGATTTTGTAAAAAAGAGTGTATAACGTTCGGTACAGTACAATGTTAGAACAAACAAGAATAAAAATAAATATTGTGCCAGTTGAAATTTTCTAATATTAAATAAATAATGATTATTTAATATTTGAGATTTTGCTTTACAAGCACTGTTTGACAGTTTGGCCACGTTGCAAAACAATCCGTTTCATGAATAATTTCTTCAGCAATGTTTTTGAAAACGTTCAAAACATTCTTTGTTTGAATCAAGCAAGAATTGTTTGACAAGCAATGTTTTGTGATATAGCCAAACGGTCAAACATTATGCTTGACAAGCAAATCTCAAATGTTCGACAAAAATGTTTGATCGTTTGGCAAGAGCCTAAAATGCTGTTCACAATGCTAAGAATTATTTCTCTATTTATTTTGTTAAAAAATGCCCTTTCTTTTCTTCAGGTAGTGGTAAAACAGCAGCATTTGTTATTCCATTGCTTGTTTGGATCATGAGTTTGCCTGCTTCGGAAAGGTTAATATTCTTTTCTTTCTTGTCAGACCTAATCTCCTTAATAATTTCTTTGGTATATCTGAAATTTATGTTTTTTTACTAATAATAAACAGTAGTGGATACTAATTTTGGATGTTTCAAAGTAAAAACTTTCATATCATATTATCTCTAAATGCATGCAGGGATACTGGTGACCAAGGTCCTTTTGCTATTATTCTTGCACCAACCAGAGAACTGGCTCAACAGGTAGGACCATCTATTTTTTTGCTCCCTGATTAAACTCATAATTCGATAACAAAACAGCTCTGTAGAACCATCTTTTGTTAAAATTTATTGCCACAGCGTTTGCCATCAACCTCCTTCTTGTGGTTGAGTCTTGCTGTTTTCTCCATGATTGATAATTTTCTTGTTGTTACAGCTGTTTAATATTTTTTTTCTTCTTGGATCAAGATTGATGAAGAGACACAAAAGTTCTCTAAAAAGCTTGGAATCAGAACTGTTAACATTATTGGAGGAGTGAGTAATTTATTTGAATTTCCTTCTAAGTATCATCACTCTTCATTCGACCTGTCTGGTTTGTTTCATAAGGATATAAATCTAAGGTTATGTTAATCTTTTATCTACCTAGCTTTCAAGAGAAGAACAAGGCTTCCAGTTACGTCTTGGATGCGAGGTCTGATCAATATACTTAGATACTTAAGATTTTTAACCTTTCATTTCAGCTCATGCCTCTTAAATGATCATTCAACTAGAAAATAGCAGCATCATCAAGTTATGTGTCTCTTTTATCTTTCTTTAGATTGTTATTGCCACCCCAGGAAGACTGATCGATGTTCTTGGTAAGGAGTTATACATTGTTAGTTACTTGCTTTCCACTGTTCTCCATCCCTTCATCCAATATGTTGAGCAAAATTTGAAGAAATTGTTCAGAACGTTCTTATTTTGTTTTTTTTTCTAGAAAATCGTTATTTGGTTCTCGGGCAATGCTCATATGTTGTTCTCGATGAAGCAGACAGAATGATCGATATGGGTTTCGAACCGGACGTCCAAAAGATATTAGAGTTTTTACCAGTTTCAAATGTAAAACCGGACACTGAAGATGCTGAAAATCCTGAGTTACTCACAACGAATATGTCCACAAGAAACAGATTCCGACAGGTATGTCCGGTTGTAGCTATTTGGAAAGAATGGATTACGAAGGAAGTAAGGCCGTAGCTTCGTTGGGTATTCTGGAATCTGTGTATATCCACACCAATAAGTCGGCCCGGTGTGGACAGAAAGAATAGGCTTTCTCAATCGGGCTCTTGAATTGAATTCTATTGACTATCTTGCCGTATCGTGTGAGCTGATTGGTGTTTTTCGCATACTTTATTTTAAGTTAGTTTAATCGTAGCTAAGGCAAATTTACACCAATTATTTCTACATTTCAGTCCACTCCTGGATTGTTTTTGAAGCATAATGCACTTACAGAACAAGCCAAGCAACAGAAGAAAAACCAGCATCAAAAACAGCTCGATACTAACTAACAGAGGGCTTGCTTTGCTAAATTAAACCTTAAACGAGTCAACTAAAGATCTAATATAAATGGAAACCTTGAGAGGATGATTATGCTTATTTGTTTATCTCTTGCAGACTGTCATGTTCACAGCAACCATGCCTACTCAGGTTGAGAGACTGCCCGGGCTTACTTGAGGTAATTCGGTAATTTATATCTTCAGTTGGGCTTTCTTGTTAGGTTACGAAACAGAAATCTCTGCCATCATGTACATTTAGCCTTTCTTTGAGGCTCAGAAGCATTTCGTCACATTGTGTCAGATCGCAGGGATAATGGACTAGTGTTATGTTTGATTACATTATAAGAAATTTTGGGGAAGACATGCAAGGCATATTTTAACATATGTACTGTTGGTCTAATTGGCCCATTTGGCCCATTTGGCCCAAGAGACCCCCTTTGGACAAACCTTTGAAGTTATAATTGAAATTCAAAAGAAATAAGGGCCCTTTTCGTATTTTGGCCCACCACTGAAAATTCCTTTAAATATGCCCTGAAGACAAGCCTTGCTAATGGTGAAGGTGAAAGTGGAATGGTGTATTAAGCGCCAGTCTCTTGGATCTCAGTTGTAGGTTAACTAAACGAGAGCTATCTTAGATGGGGCTCGAGCCTCGACCTCGCTGAGCTTCTGACACCACGGGCCAGCTAGATTAGGCCACGACTCATAAGCACTTTCAGAGAGATAATACTAAGAGCTATAGAGATACTTACCACTATACTAATATAAAGAGATATTACTTGAGATAATTCCTTAACTAGACGGGGGGCTGTGTGAGTCTTGCAATTTGATAGTGTTGCCCTGAGAGATAGCACTACCCTGACTAGAGGGGGGGTTAGCGTATCATTAATCACCCTGACCCTGACACCCGAATTATTTGATTCCATACTGAAAGAATTGTATAGTCTTTGAGTTGTACAAAACTTCATAATTGCGATGAATATGGAATCATTTTCAGGCATACTTAGAAGCTTTTTCGTCTGACACTCCTTAGAGTATGAACGGCAGAAACAGACCGAAAAAATGAACTAAAACGGAATTTAAACTTAATAATCTTAATTAATAAACTTGAATTTAACAATGGCAATTCAGCTTCTCTTTCCGATTGGTGCATTTCGAACCGCATCTGGGTATAAATTCCGCCTTAGTATATTGTTTCGGTCTGTTTCTGACATTCATACTCTGAGGAGTGTCAGACGAAAAAGCTTTAAGTATGACCGAAAATGATTCCGCTATTCATCGCAATTTTGAAAGAATTGTAACGAATTTTTTTTCCTTTTGTAGGCGTCCTGCTGTAGTTTACATTGGTTCTGTCGGTCAGTAGCATTTCACTCGACAGTGATTTCATTATATACCATTTGATGTAGTCATACTTTTTTTACAAAGAACCACTTTTTAAGGAACCCACATGTAGACGTAAACTTTAAGAACTTGTTGAACACAACTAGAGATGAAATCGCCAAGGAACTTATCAGTTTTGAATATTTTTCTCAGTGCAAACAATCCCAAGTTAGGTTGCTGGTTCCATTCACTTGCATTCAAAACTCGCATTAATTGTATGTTACCCATGTATCAAGTGCTTCTTTGAGTAATTTCCAGTGTCTTAAAAGTGTCTCTTTATAATAGTCATGGCACTAAATATGAAGTTAATATTAATAAACTATTTAGGAACTTTTGGTACTAAAATTCAGTCAAAAGAGGTTCCAAAATAAGGGACTTTAAGAACTAGGCCTTGAGCTAGGTTGAACTAAAATTAAGGAACTATAAAGGAACATTTTGTAATACAGTTCAACCAAAAGATGTCCCAAAGTAAGGAAATTTAAGAATTAGACCATGAGCAAGGTTCTGAATAAAAAGCATGTATTAAGAAAACATCTTGTAACAAAAGTCTGATTTTTTCAATTTTTTGGCAGGCAAACCTGTTGAAAGAGTAGAACAACGCGTGATGATTCTGAAGGAAAATGCCAAAAAGTAAGCCTGGTTATTAAGTATTCTAATCATAAAGTGTTAACAAATTGATAAGATTACAACAGGATAATAGTATTGATATTATAGGTTTAAAGAGTGCTAGATAACCGTTTTATATTATTATCACAATAAGTGTTTTCAACACGTTTCAGAGTTCAAGGATCTTTTCAAAGTATATTTCCTTTTAAGTTGGTATCTTCTGTCATAACCTTTTACGACTAATACTACATTGACGTATATTGTCTTAGATCAACTTCAAACTCACATTCAATGTATTTGGATGTAGTTCAGTTACTACATCCACATAATAGCCATTCTTAGGCCCTGACAAACGATCAAACATTGTCTGTCAAACATTTGAAATTGGCTTGGAGGAAAAATGTATTACCTTTTAGCCACGTCAGAACACAATGCTCGCCAAACATTATGAACTTTTTTAAAAGCACCGTGCAACAAGTTTATATTATTTTTGCTTCTCAAGCAATGTTTGTGACAAGGCCAAACATATAAACATTTCTCGAGAAACAAATTCAAATGTTTGACAAACAATGTTTGATCATTTGGCCAGAGCCTAAGTTTGGTTTTGGGTCAAGCAATTCAACTCAATAGCTTAATTGCAAACGACCCACAAGTTACCCTCCAGAAGTTTAGAAACAAAGAAAGTACTTTTTTGAATCATTCTCCCCATCTAAAATAACAGTCATTAAGGCACTTTCGTGTATGTTACAAGCATTAAACTGTATGTTGTTACAAATGTGATTCGCTCCATATCAAGGGTTACCAGTGCTGTGAGAGTGAATGTGTGCCTTAACTTGTGTGAGGCTGTTAATGGCATTGTCCATGTAAGGGAGATGGTATGAGCTTTAGTCTTGGTATGAAGAGAAAGCTGATCATTATCCGACTTTAAAGTGAAGTTTCCTAACTGTTTTAACACTTCATAGTTGACTAATAGGTTTAGTAGACGATGGAAAGCTCTTCATCGGCCTTAAACAGCAGCTGCTTCATGATATGGTATTTGCTGCAAGGCAACGGACCACCTGCATCTTTGACGCGTGCATTCACTCATTATGCTGACATATTAATATTGGGAAGTTTTAGAGTTTGAATATTTGACTTTTGAGTAACTCTTTTTCTTACTTTGTACAGGAAAAAGCTTGTTGAAATACTTGGTGCTGGCATTGACCCGCCCGTCATCATCTTTGTCAATCAGAAAAAGGTTTTAATATTTGATTTTTAAGTTTGATTCAATTGAATATACACTCCAGAGTTGCATCCTTATTCAGGAATGCCGGAAGCACGATGGGGTAAAGGGGGCAGAACCCTGAAAACTAGGGCAAAACAATGGGGGAAAAGAAAAAATCAAGCAATTTTTATAAATATAACAGTTGCAATTGCCTCTCTCGTTACCCTCCTTCAGCATCCCTTATTCAAATGTCTATCACCTTTAAGTCCTGGTCCTTATCTTTATGTCCTGGTGTTACCCTTAAACTTCAGAGAAAGGGAATGCCTGCTAAAGTTTTTGTCGTGTGCTTTTCCTCTCCTCCCAATTGAAGGTGCTGTGGCGTCGTGGTGTTATCCAGCTGACTCGTGGTGTCAGAAGCACATTGAGGTCGAGGCTCGACCCCAGCTACGGTAGCGTTGCAGCCAGGGTCGAGGCCTCGATTAGTTAATCTGCTTCTGAAATCTAAGCGACTGGCGCTTAACATACCATCACCATCACTATCTTTATTCAGATACTATCGTCTTTGTCGTGGTCCTTATCTTTGCCGTACGCAGAAGAGGGACATTTGCTACCCTTACAATGCCAGAATGGGGAAGAAAGTATCTAAAAGTGTTGGATAATCCGTTTTTTGGTATCCTTTTCCCCTCCTTCCCCCTTCTCCTTATGAAACACATATGTCATAATTGAAATCAAAGTTCTCCTACAATGATTACTTAAGAAACTGTCTTCTTTTCAATAGGGTGCTGATGTGTTGGCAAAATCGCTGGAAAAAATGGGAGTAAGTATCTTAAGAAATACAAATGCAAAAAAAAACTCTTCAAATGAGGAACTTTTCTTATAACATACCACCAGTTCGTAAGTTCCCTTTAAGTTGGTTATAATAGGATTATTCATCTTCTAAGTTGATTTCGTCTGTTTTCAGTACAAGGCGACAACATTACATGGAGGCAAAAGTCAAGAACAAAGGTACCTATTTCCTTGTAGCGTTTTTCTTTCTACTTATTGATTATCCTCTGCTACTGCTTATAATAATGTCAGTTTAGCTCCTTTGATAAAATATTCTGTATTAAATATTGCTGACTTTAACTTTACAGAGAATTCGCGCTGAGCTGTTTGAAGGCTGGAGAAAAAGAAATCCTAGTAGCAACTGATGTTGCCGGACGTGGTATTGATATCAGGTACATTATACTTCCCTTCTTATTATGACCATTCATTTCATTTGAAGACACTCAATAAGCTATGCAAGAAATGACAGAGGAAGATTTTTCTTGTGTTAATTCGCGCTTATTTGTAGGAACGCTGTTTCGTTTTTGGGCTGAATGTTTCTTGTATTTATCGTCTTTTCCATTTTACTATCCCTAAGGTTTTGACCAAACCATCAAACATTGTTGGTCAAACATTTAAGATTTGCTTTCCAAGCAATGTTTGATCTTTTGGCCACGTCACAAAACACTGTTTGGCAAGCAGACCTATCTCGGCAATGTTTTTTATCTCAGCATTGTTTTTGAAGAGCATCAAAAACATTTTATGCTTCTACAGTACCAAGCAAGTCATGTTTGAATAGCAATGTTTTAAAAGTTGAGTCATCAAACGGTTAAACAGTGCGTTTGACAAACAAGTGTCAAATGTTTGACAAACAATGCTTGAATGTTTGACTAGAGACTAATACTTTATAAACACGCTTTTTCGTTTGTTTTATTGTTCTAACAACATCATTTTATTGTTCAAATAATATTGATCTATTGTTCTAATGATATTGTTCTATTGTTCTTTTTATTATTCAGAGATGTCTCTCTCGTGCTCAATTATGATATGGCAAAGACAATCGAAGGTAATAATACCATGCTTAAAAATTTCTAATCTTATAAGCATATAAGCAGATAAAACCTTGTATCTCTTATCGATTATATTATATTATTAATCTTTTCGCTGTTGCTACTCTAATGTTAGCTTTTAGCACTCGGAAAGCTCTACCATCCATTCAGAAGGATCGCGTACCTACCACACTAAAAGGTTGATAATTTATGAATTCTCATGCCGGTATGATGCCAGGTACGTAGGTCGTACTTTCCAGAGATAAGGGGGATAGGATGAAACAGGTTGTCCCTGCTAATATTCGTCAGCACAAACAACAACCAATCAAACAACAACCCAACAACAACTCAACCTTCAATGTGATTCTGCCATACGACACTTGATACTGGATATCCCAAATTGTACAGAAAATTATAACAAGCATTGTTTTAAAATCATTGGCAAAGCAAGTTCTTCGTTTCATTTAGGGGTCTTGGAATCTGTCTTCATTAAAACCAAATGGCTGGTTCTATGAAGACATAGAAAGTTCTTTTTTCTCTCTTGGACTCATCAATTAATTCTGTTAATCTTTTGTAGATTATACTCACCGTATTGGAAGAACCGGCAGAGCTGGCAAGAATGGAATCGCTGTTTCATTTTGTACCGAAGATGATTCGCATTTATTCTACGACTTGAAGCAACTTGTTCTTTCAAGTCCGGTAAGATTTTGTACGGTTCTGCTAAACCCTTAGGCTCTCAAGGGGGATACTTATAAGAGAGAAATTCTTAGTAGAAGGGGACTGAAAGATAGGCGTTTAATAAAAATGGAAATCCATTCTGATTATACTGGTCAAGAATGTTACAGTCTAACAGACATTAGAAGACGAGGACTACATAAATAGAGTAGTTTTTAGTAGCTATAAGACTACTTTTTATAGCAACTTTCCTAACCTTTTGAGGCTCTTTCAGAAAGGGAAAAACTATTCCGAATATCAGATAAGGGGAAATATTGCTGGAATCGATATTAAGGTATACAGTTGACATCCTCGCTATCTCGACTGCCCGCTATCTCGAACATTCGCTATCTCGAACGATTTTCCATTTCCCTCGTTTTGGTATAAGGGTTTGTATAGAAAATCATCCGCTATCTTGAACCCCGTTATCTCGAACATTCGCTGTCTCGAACCATTTTCGATTTCCCATGGAGGACAACCTGCTCTTTATCTCGAACTTTGCCAAATTTTCCGCTGAACTGGATAAGGAGACAGGCTGAAAATATGTATAAGTTCGCCTAGCGGGAATGGCAGCAGCTAAGTGATATGCTGCCCATGTATACAATAGATGAAGCTCAGAAAATTTTACCGATAGTAGGGATGAAAGCAGATGCGCTGTGACTCCTATGTAAAAAATACCAGACTTGTTTGATGAAATTTGGGATCAGTAACCTTGCATGTTAATCGGGGTTCCTTTTCTGACTTAAAAACTATAATTTTTTATATTTATATGGGGCATCCGTTATTTCGAACATTCGCTATCTCGAAAAATTGCCAGTGTCCTTGAGAGTTCGAGATAGCGGATGTCAACTGTATTTAACTTTATAGACTTCTCTTTTACAGCTGGAAAGACGTTTCCCGATCGAGTTTGACTTTGACAGATTATAGTAACAAACAAAGACTGATTTCGAGTCTGACAAGTCTTAGTTAGTTTTAGTAAGGAATCCGAGCAAACATACCTCTAGATTATTGTAAGGAAGAGCCGCATTAATAAAGATAAACCATATTTTGATTTGAAGACTGAGAAACAAACTCTGGGAGTTGTTTATATATATGTCGTAACGCTTCTTGTTTAACAGGCTCAGAAAAAAGGCCAGTCACAGTTTTATGAAGATCTGATGGAAAGACGAAGGACGGATACAGAAAAGACAAGTGCAGTGTAGGCCTAAATTTTACATTTCACTTAATGCTCGTATTGGAATTATTGTCAACACTTTTCCTTTACTATTGCCCTGGCCAAATGATGCTCCTCAAAGATCCAAAGTTTGCTTGTCAAATAAAATGTGTCGCTGTTTGACCAATTCGGAAGAACTTTTTTAGCAAACATTCTTGCCCATGTCAAACAAAAATGTTTTTGAATTTCGCATAACTGTTTTTGGAAACTTTGCTTATTTCTGCTCGAAAAGCATTGTTTTGCGACGTGCGCAAACCATCAAGTATTGCTTATAGAGCAAATATCAAATTTTTGAACAGCAATGTTTATCCTTTTGGCCAGGGCCTAACTCTCAAGTCAACGTATGCTAGATATGCATGTTAGATTACAGACATTATTCCCCCCAATTTATTTTAATCCATCAGCCTTGAAACAAATTCTGTATTCTTCAGAGAGAAAAGGGCTCGAACGTAACTATACATTTTCTCTGACACTGTCTGAGTTATTCAGGGTTTTAGGGTTAGGGTTCGGGTAAGGAATGGAGTTAGGGTTAGAGTAAGAGTTTCAGGCCAAAGACTTTTAACAAATTCGAAATTGTGGTCTCTTTCTGTCGTAATTCCTTTAATACAAACTGAATCTTTTACTGCTCATTAAAACTTCTGAGCTATGTATTGTACAATTCTAAAAGTTTTGTTGTTTTTGTGCTTTTAGAAAAAGGATAAAGACTGCTGTAGATAAAGAAATCGAAAAAGAATACAAAGAAAGACATTGGACTAAAAAGAAATTATCTGAAATGATGCCACGAGATTGGCGTATCTTTAGAGAAGATTTCCATATTACGTGTAAAGGTATGGTTAAATCAGTATATATATGTTATATAGAGAGACCCAAGAAGAAGGTACGGTCATACGGTCTTTTTCCCGCGGAAGGTCCGTTAGAATAAAAGTTAATCCACGCTCAAGAAATGCCGTTTTTCATTGTTAAGTGAGGCATTTTCGCAGCCGGGAATGTTTTTGGCTAGAGAAACAGTGAACACTTTTCTGCTATCTGAACCTAGATGGTCTGTTTACGTAAAGGCTCGACATAGACAAACCACAAAAAGTCAAACGAGAAGAGAGCCTCGGGTTGTATAGCTTGAAGAGTTACTTGGCGATTTCATTGAGCTCTATAGCTCAGTGGAAACGTGGTTGGCTCTCTGGTCATGAAGTCCAGGTCAGAACCCCATCTATTTTTGTTTTTTTTTGTTGCCACTAGTGGAAGATCCATCCTAGTGTTCGCCACTCATGCCAAATATTTATTTACGTGATTATTTCCAGAGTGTTTTCTTTATATAAATGTTTTAGAATCTTTATTTTTGCAGGAGGGAACATTCCTAGTCCCATTCGATATTGGAAGGAAGCAAACCTTACACCAGATATATTGGACATCATCGACAGTCTCAATTACAAGGTATTGTACTTTTTATATAGTTTATAAACCCTTTCTAGCTCTACAAAACTACCAAATTGCGATGAACAGTTGAAGCATCATAGGGCTTACTTAAAAAAGCTTTTTTCGCCTAATACTGCTTAGAAAGTCCTGTTCTGTGTAGACAGAAAAAGTTCGTTTTCTCACTTGAACTCTTTAATTAATTCTATTGATTTTCCCGCTGTATCCGGCAAGCTGATTGGTGTTTAAAAACAATATCAATTCAGCTACTCTTTCTGATTGGTGCATTTCGATCCGCATCTGGGTATAAATTCTGCCTAAGTCAATAGTTTCGGTCTGTTTCTGACGTTTATGCTCTGAGGAGTGTCGGACGAAAATAGCTTTTTAGTACGCCCGAAAATGTTTCCGCTGTTTATCGCAATTTTTCTGTATGTTGAATTTTGATCCACATCTGGGTATAAATTTGTTTTGGTCTGTTTCTGATGTTTGTAATCTGAGCAGTATCAGACGAAAAAAGCCTCTCATCACAATCATATAAAGTATATGTTCACAGTGTTGTTTTTATTATTTATTTGTTATCACAAGGCCTGTTTTTTTATATTATTTGATAAATTTATAGGATCCAACTCCAATTCAAAGGATGGCTATTCCCATTGGACTTCAGAATCGAGATATTATTGGTGTAGCAGAGACAGGTATCGGCATTCAAAATGCCATTCTAATACCATTTACAGTTGAATAATCCCTTTAATACTAATTTACGTCAAACGAAGTCTGATGTTGCACATTTCATGATCAGACTGAAGCCCTGGCCAAACGATCAAACATTGCTTGTCAAACATTTAAGATTTTGTAAAAAAGAGTGTATAACGTTCGGTACAGTACAATGTTAGAACAAACAAGAATAAAAATAAATATTGTGCCAGTTGAAATTTTCTAATATTAAATAAATAATGATTATTTAATATTTGAGATTTTGCTTTACAAGCACTGTTTGACAGTTTGGCCACGTTGCAAAACAATCCGTTTCATGAATAATTTCTTCAGCAATGTTTTTGAAAAACGTTCAAAACATTCTTTGTTTGAATCAAGCAAGAATTGTTTGACAAGCAATGTTTTGTGATATAGCCAAACGGTCAAACATTATGCTTGACAAGCAAATCTCAAATGTTCGACAAAAATGTTTGATCGTTTGGCAAGAGCCTAAAATGCTGTTCACAATGCTAAGAATTATTTCTCTATTTATTTTGTTAAAAAATGCCCTTTCTTTTCTTCAGGTAGTGGTAAAACAGCAGCATTTGTTATTCCATTGCTTGTTTGGATCATGAGTTTGCCTGCTTCGGAAAGGTTAATATTCTTTTCTTTCTTGTCAGACCTAATCTCCTTAATAATTTCTTTGGTATATCTGAAATTTATGTTTTTTTACTAATAATAAACAGTAGTGGATACTAATTTTGGATGTTTCAAAGTAAAAACTTTCATATCATATTATCTCTAAATGCATGCAGGGATACTGGTGACCAAGGTCCTTTTGCTATTATTCTTGCACCAACCAGAGAACTGGCTCAACAGGTAGGACCATCTATTTTTTTGCTCCCTGATTAAACTCATAATTCGATAACAAAACAGCTCTGTAGAACCATCTTTTGTTAAAATTTATTGCCACAGCGTTTGCCATCAACCTCCTTCTTGTGGTTGAGTCTTGCTGTTTTCTCCATGATTGATAATTTTCTTGTTGTTACAGCTGTTTAATATTTTTTTTCTTCTTGGATCAAGATTGATGAAGAGACACAAAGTTCTCTAAAAGCTTGGAATCAGAACTGTTAACATTATTGGAGGAGTGAGTAATTTATTTGAATTTCCTTCTAAGTATCATCACTCTTCATTCGACCTGTCTGGTTTGTTTCATAAGGATATAAATCTAAGGTTATGTTAATCTTTTATCTACCTAGCTTTCAAGAGAAGAACAAGGCTTCCAGTTACGTCTTGGATGCGAGGTCTGATCAATATACTTAGATACTTAAGATTTTTAACCTTTCATTTCAGCTCATGCCTCTTAAATGATCATTCAACTAGAAAATAGCAGCATCATCAAGTTATGTGTCTCTTTTATCTTTCTTTAGATTGTTATTGCCACCCCAGGAAGACTGATCGATGTTCTTGGTAAGGAGTTATACATTGTTAGTTACTTGCTTTCCACTGTTCTCCATCCCTTCATCCAATATGTTGAGCAAAATTTGAAGAAATTGTTCAGAACGTTCTTATTTTGTTTTTTCTAGAAAATCGTTATTTGGTTCTCGGCAATGCTCATATGTTGTTCTCGATGAAGCAGACAGAATGATCGATATGGGTTTCGAACCGGACGTCCAAAAGATATTAGAGTTTTTACCAGTTTCAAATGTAAAACCGGACACTGAAGATGCTGAAAATCCTGAGTTACTCACAACGAATATGTCCACAAGAAACAGATTCCGACAGGTATGTCCGGTTGTAGCTATTTGGAAAGAATGGATTACGAAGGAAGTAAGGCCGTAGCTTCGTTGGGTATTCTGGAATCTGTGTATATCCACACCAATAAGTCGGCCCGGTGTGGACAGAAAGAATAGGCTTTCTCAATCGGGCTCTTGAATTGAATTCTATTGACTATCTTGCCGTATCGTGTGAGCTGATTGGTGTTTTTCGCATACTTTATTTTAAGTTAGTTTAATCGTAGCTAAGGCAAATTTACACCAATTATTTCTACATTTCAGTCCACTCCTGGATTGTTTTGAAGCATAATGCACTTACAGAACAAGCCAAGCAACAGAAGAAAAACCAGCATCAAAAACAGCTCGATACTAACTAACAGAGGGCTTGCTTTGCTAAATTAAACCTTAAACGAGTCAACTAAAGATCTAATATAAATGGAAACCTTGAGAGGATGATTATGCTTATTTGTTTATCTCTTGCAGACTGTCATGTTCACAGCAACCATGCCTACTCAGGTTGAGAGACTCGCCCGGGCTTACTTGAGGTAATTCGGTAATTTATATCTTCAGTTGGGCTTTCTTGTTAGGTTACGAAACAGAAATCTCTGCCATCATGTACATTTAGCCTTTCTTTGAGGCTCAGAAGCATTTCGTCACATTGTGTCAGATCGCAGGGATAATGGACTAGTGTTATGTTTGATTACATTATAAGAAATTTTGGGGAAGACATGCAAGGCATATTTTAACATATGTACTGTTGGTCTAATTGGCCCATTTGGCCCATTTGGCCCAAGAGACCCCCTTTGGACAAACCTTTGAAGTTATAATTGAAATTCAAAAGAAATAAGGGCCCTTTTCGTATTTTGGCCCACCACTGAAAATTCCTTTAAATATGCCCTGAAGACAAGCCTTGCTAATGGTGAAGGTGAAAGTGGAATGGTGTATTAAGCGCCAGTCTCTTGGATCTCAGTTGTAGGTTAACTAAACGAGAGCTATCTTAGATGGGGCTCGAGCCTCGACCTCGCTGAGCTTCTGACACCACGGGCCAGCTAGATTAGGCCACGACTCATAAGCACTTTCAGAGAGATAATACTAAGAGCTATAGAGATACTTACCACTATACTAATATAAAGAGATATTACTTGAGATAATTCCTTAACTAGACGGGGGGCTGTGTGAGTCTTGCAATTTGATAGTGTTGCCCTGAGAGATAGCACTACCCTGACTAGAGGGGGGGTTAGCGTATCATTAATCACCCTGACCCTGACACCCGAATTATTTGATTCCATACTGAAAGAATTGTATAGTCTTTGAGTTGTACAAAACTTCATAATTGCGATGAATAGCGGAATCATTTTCGGGCATACTTAGAAGCTTTTTTCGTCTGACACTCCTTAGAGTATGAACGGCAGAAACAGACCGAAAAAATGAACTAAAACGGAATTTAAACTTAATAATCTTAATTAATAAACTTGAATTTAACAATGGCAATTCAGCTTCTCTTTCCGATTGGTGCATTTCGAACCGCATCTGGGTATAAATTCCGCCTTAGTATATTGTTTCGGTCTGTTTCTGACATTCATACTCTGAGGAGTGTCAGACGAAAAAAGCTTTTAAGTATGACCGAAAATGATTCCGCTATTCATCGCAATTTTGAAAGAATTGTAACGAATTTTTTTTCCTTTTGTAGGCGTCCTGCTGTAGTTTACATTGGTTCTGTCGGTCAGTAGCATTTCACTCGACAGTGATTTCATTATATACCATTTGATGTAGTCATACTTTTTTTTACAAAGAACCACTTTTTAAGGAACCCACATGTAGACGTAAACTTTAAGAACTTGTTGAACACAACTAGAGATGAAATCGCCAAGGAACTTATCAGTTTTGAAAATTCTTCTCAGTGCAAACAATCCCAAGTTAGGTTGCTGGTTCCATTCACTTGCATTCAAAACTCGCATTAATTGTATGTTACCCATGTATCAAGTGCTTCTTTGAGTAATTTCCAGTGTCTTAAAAGTGTCTCTTTATAATAGTCATGGCACTAAATATGAAGTTAATATTAATAAACTATTTAGGAACTTTTGGTACTAAAATTCAGTCAAAAGAGGTTCCAAAATAAGGGACTTTAAGAACTAGGCCTTGAGCTAGGTTGAACTAAAATTAAGGAACTATAAAGGAACATTTTGTAATACAGTTCAACCAAAAGATGTCCCAAAGTAAGGAAATTTAAGAATTAGACCATGAGCAAGGTTCTGAATAAAAAGCATGTATTAAGAAAACATCTTGTAACAAAAGTCTGATTTTTTCAATTTTTTGGCAGGCAAACCTGTTGAAAGAGTAGAACAACGCGTGATGATTCTGAAGGAAAATGCCAAAAAGTAAGCCTGGTTATTAAGTATTCTAATCATAAAGTGTTAACAAATTGATAAGATTACAACAGGATAATAGTATTGATATTATAGGTTTAAAGAGTGCTAGATAACCGTTTTATATTATTATCACAATAAGTGTTTTCAACACGTTTCAGAGTTCCAAGGATCTTTTCAAAGTATATTTCCTTTTAAGTTGGTATCTTCTGTCATAACCTTTTACGACTAATACTACATTGACGTATATTGTCTTAGATCAACTTCAAACTCACATTCAAAATGTATTTGGATGTAGTTCAGTTACTACATCCACATAATAGCCATTCTTAGGCCCTGACAAACGATCAAACATTGTCTGTCAAACATTTGAAATTGGCTTGGAGGAAAAATGTATTACCTTTTAGCCACGTCAGAACACAATGCTCGCCAAACATTATGAACTTTTTTAAAAGCACCGTGCAACAAGTTTATATTATTTTTGCTTCTCAAGCAATGTTTGTGACAAGGCCAAACATATAAACATTTCTCGAGAAACAAATTCAAATGTTTGACAAACAATGTTTGATCATTTGGCCAGAGCCTAAGTTTGGTTTTGGGTCAAGCAATTCAACTCAATAGCTTAATTGCAAACGACCCACAAGTTACCCTCCAGAAGTTTAGAAACAAAGAAAGTACTTTTTTGAATCATTCTCCCCATCTAAAATAACAGTCATTAAGGCACTTTCGTGTATGTTACAAGCATTAAACTGTATGTTGTTACAAATGTGATTCGCTCCATATCAAGGGTTACCAGTGCTGTGAGAGTGAATGTGTGCCTTAACTTGTGTGAGGCTGTTAATGGCATTGTCCATGTAAGGGAGATGGTATGAGCTTTAGTCTTGGTATGAAGAGAAAGCTGATCATTATCCGACTTTAAAGTGAAGTTTCCTAACTGTTTTAACACTTCATAGTTGACTAATAGGTTTAGTAGACGATGGAAAGCTCTTCATCGGCCTTAAACAGCAGCTGCTTCATGATATGGTATTTGCTGCAAGGCAACGGACCACCTGCATCTTTGACGCGTGCATTCACTCATTATGCTGACATATTAATATTGGGAAGTTTTAGAGTTTGAATATTTGACTTTTGAGTAACTCTTTTTCTTACTTTGTACAGGAAAAAGCTTGTTGAAATACTTGGTGCTGGCATTGACCCGCCCGTCATCATCTTTGTCAATCAGAAAAAGGTTTTAATATTTGATTTTTAAGTTTGATTCAATTGAATATACACTCCAGAGTTGCATCCTTATTCAGGAATGCCGGAAGCACGATGGGGTAAAGGGGGCAGAACCCTGAAAACTAGGGCAAAACAATGGGGGAAAAGAAAAAATCAAGCAATTTTTATAAATATAACAGTTGCAATTGCCTCTCTCGTTACCCTCCTTCAGCATCCCTTATTCAAATGTCTATCACCTTTAAGTCCTGGTCCTTATCTTTATGTCCTGGTGTTACCCTTAAACTTCAGAGAAAGGGAATGCCTGCTAAAGTTTTTGTCGTGTGCTTTTCCTCTCCTCCCAATTGAAGGTGCTGTGGCGTCGTGGTGTTATCCAGCTGACTCGTGGTGTCAGAAGCACATTGAGGTCGAGGCTCGACCCCAGCTACGGTAGCGTTGCAGCCAGGGTCGAGGCCTCGATTAGTTAATCTGCTTCTGAAATCTAAGCGACTGGCGCTTAACATACCATCACCATCACTATCTTTATTCAGATACTATCGTCTTTGTCGTGGTCCTTATCTTTGCCGTACGCAGAAGAGGGACATTTGCTACCCTTACAATGCCAGAATGGGGAAGAAAGTATCTAAAAGTGTTGGATAATCCGTTTTTTGGTATCCTTTTCCCCTCCTTCCCCCTTCTCCTTATGAAACACATATGTCATAATTGAAATCAAAGTTCTCCTACAATGATTACTTAAGAAACTGTCTTCTTTTCAATAGGGTGCTGATGTGTTGGCAAAATCGCTGGAAAAAATGGGAGTAAGTATCTTAAGAAATACAAATGCAAAAAAAAACTCTTCAAATGAGGAACTTTTCTTATAACATACCACCAGTTCGTAAGTTCCCTTTAAGTTGGTTATAATAGGATTATTCATCTTCTAAGTTGATTTCGTCTGTTTTCAGTACAAGGCGACAACATTACATGGAGGCAAAAGTCAAGAACAAAGGTACCTATTTCCTTGTAGCGTTTTTCTTTCTACTTATTGATTATCCTCTGCTACTGCTTATAATAATGTCAGTTTAGCTCCTTTGATAAAATATTCTGTATTAAATATTGCTGACTTTAACTTTACAGAGAATTCGCGCTGAGCTGTTTGAAGGCTGGAGAAAAAGAAATCCTAGTAGCAACTGATGTTGCCGGACGTGGTATTGATATCAGGTACATTATACTTCCCTTCTTATTATGACCATTCATTTCATTTGAAGACACTCAATAAGCTATGCAAGAAATGACAGAGGAAGATTTTTCTTGTGTTAATTCGCGCTTATTTGTAGGAACGCTGTTTCGTTTTTGGGCTGAATGTTTCTTGTATTTATCGTCTTTTCCATTTTACTATCCCTAAGGTTTTGACCAAACCATCAAACATTGTTGGTCAAACATTTAAGATTTGCTTTCCAAGCAATGTTTGATCTTTGGCCACGTCACAAAACACTGTTTGGCAAGCAGACCTATCTCGGCAATGTTTTTATCTCAGCATTGTTTTTGAAGAGCATCAAAACATTTTATGCTTCTACAGTACCAAGCAAGTCATGTTTGAATAGCAATGTTTTAAAAGTTGAGTCATCAAACGGTTAAACAGTGCGTTTGACAAACAAGTGTCAAATGTTTGACAAACAATGCTTGAATGTTTGACTAGAGACTAATACTTTATAAACACGCTTTTTCGTTTGTTTTATTGTTCTAACAACATCATTTTATTGTTCAAATAATATTGATCTATTGTTCTAATGATATTGTTCTATTGTTCTTTTTATTATTCAGAGATGTCTCTCTCGTGCTCAATTATGATATGGCAAAGACAATCGAAGGTAATAATACCATGCTTAAAAATTTCTAATCTTATAAGCATATAAGCAGATAAAACCTTGTATCTCTTATCGATTATATTATATTATTAATCTTTTCGCTGTTGCTACTCTAATGTTAGCTTTTAGCACTCGGAAAGCTCTACCATCCATTCAGAAGGATCGCGTACCTACCACACTAAAAGGTTGATAATTTATGAATTCTCATGCCGGTATGATGCCAGGTACGTAGGTCGTACTTTCCAGAGATAAGGGGATAGGATGAAACAGGTTGTCCCTGCTAATATTCGTCAGCACAAACAACAACCAATCAAACAACAACCCAACAACAACTCAACCTTCAATGTGATTCTGCCATACGACACTTGATACTGGATATCCCAAATTGTACAGAAAATTATAACAAGCATTGTTTTAAAATCATTGGCAAAGCAAGTTCTTCGTTTCATTTAGGGGTCTTGGAATCTGTCTTCATTAAAACCAAATGGCTGGTTCTATGAAGACATAGAAAGTTCTTTTTCTCTCTTGGACTCATCAATTAATTCTGTTAATCTTTTGTAGATTATACTCACCGTATTGGAAGAACCGGCAGAGCTGGCAAGAATGGAATCGCTGTTTCATTTTGTACCGAAGATGATTCGCATTTATTCTACGACTTGAAGCAACTTGTTCTTTCAAGTCCGGTAAGATTTTGTACGGTTCTGCTAAACCCTTAGGCTCTCAAGGGGGATACTTATAAGAGAGAAATTCTTAGTAGAAGGGGACTGAAAGATAGGCGTTTAATAAAAATGGAAATCCATTCTGATTATACTGGTCAAGAATGTTACAGTCTAACAGACATTAGAAGACGAGGACTACATAAATAGAGTAGTTTTTAGTAGCTATAAGACTACTTTTTATAGCAACTTTCCTAACCTTTTGAGGCTCTTTCAGAAAGGGAAAAAACTATTCCGAATATCAGATCATTTCTGTTTGTAGAATACGGCTAATTTCATGCAATATAAAATCTAGAAAGTAATGCATATTCTAGGCAGCCCAAAAATGCAGAGCTTATCTAGTTTGAGTCGCAAATTAAAGTTTAGAGTACATGAAATAAGCTCTGATAAAAAAAGCTAGGGAAGCTTATTCATTAAGGCCTCTGTTTGCTGCAATAAATTTATGATAACCAGAGCTAAAGACAGAGATATTACCAACACTATGTGACTTGTGAAATATAGCTAAAATTTATTATTTTGTAATATCAGAATATCCGCACAAAATTAGCATATTCTTTCTTCGTTATTTTAATGTAACACTCGCACATTGCCACGTCGACCCATCTCGAAGTTAAAACTCGAAGTTAAAACTTCGTGCTAGGCAGGATATGAACCTACGATCACGGAGTTTTAACTTCGATTTGGGTTGACGTGGCAATAAGCGAGTGTTACATTAAAATAACATTCAAACATAGTAGCAAAAACCTTCGAAAATATTCTTTCTTCATTTTGCAGGTAAGCAAATGCCCAGCTGAATTATCAAATCATCCTGAGGCTCAACATAAACCTGGGACAATTTTGACAAAGAAACGAAGGGAAGAAACTATATTTGTTTAATTAACATTTCATCATAACTCTTCATTTGATTTGTAGTTTAAGCAACTATGCTTGTACCTAAAGAGGTAGACTCATCCACAGATGGCGTTTGGCCTAATTTTACTTCCTTCGGTCTGTTGCTCAACTCCTGACTTTCAAAACTGCTCTTGCTATTGGTAAAGCTGTGCCATAACAATCAAACAAGTTTGTCAAGAATTTGAAATTTGCCAGTCAATCGAAGTTTGATTGTTTGGCAACGTCGCAAAACTAACTAATTACCCTGTTTTGCTTGGTGCTAAGAAAATTCAGCTTCTCAAGCAATGTTTTTTAACGTGACCAAAGGCTAAAGCATTGCTTGTCAAGCAAATTTTCAATATTTGACCAACAGCATTTAGGTTTTTCCAGGGCCTTATTGAGATGCTGGAATAAGGAATATCAGAGAAAAAATGAGAGATTAACGGGTCTTAATTCTGCAATTTCGCTTTGTTGATAAAGCATCAGAGTTTGCAGGTGAGGTAAGAGATCTGTTATGCTGGTACCAATGATCCAGTTTCAAGGCTTGTCCTGTTCTTGTCAATGTCTCACATTTTTCTTCGAAATAAGCAACTCTTGATTCTCCTAGCAGATGATAATCCACCTTGAGTTTACAGTTACGTCTGTGCTAGTAGGAGAATTCGCTCACTTTAATTTTGGTGTATATAGATTCGTAAAAGCTCGGGTTTTTCATGCTCCTTAATTTTAACGCATTTTATCTTCTTCCTGAAAATGACACTGCAAGGGCGCGAGACTAATGCTAGGAAGGTATTGGACGACCCCCAATTTATGTGGCGATCGTGCCAGAATAGAATTGCTAATAAGGAAGGGAACGTTGTCTCTGATGCTTTAAAGGGCCCTAAAGTCAAAAATTTTTTAAGATTTCGATAGTGGATAACGCCCTGAAAGCCATCCTGAAGTTTTTTAAGAAATATTGCTTCTTCTGCCTGTTATAAGCGCTCAAAGTTGGACTCGGCGGGCAAAATCCGAGAAATTTTCTCGGAAAAAGCCCCGTGTGACGTAACACGGGGCTATTGTTACGTCACACGGGTCTATTGTTATCATTTCGGTGAGTAAAACGCGTAACTCGGCCATGACGATTCCTGATCGGTCAGAAACCGAGAAAACAAGCACAGACAGGCACAGACCGCATGTGGCATACTGTTTTCAGTCTTTTGGGAGTACTTGCTACTAGTCGTCAGACGCTTTCGCTTTGCTCTCAAATTATAGTGTGAGAATAATCGTACTGTTTGATTTTTTCCTTTATCATATTATTTTATTATTTTTTTGAACACCAAACTGCGAAATGCCAAGAAAGTGTTTCGTGGAAGACTGTGGCAGTGTTTCTTTGCCACATAAAGTAGCGTTGTTCGAGTTCCCTCGTGAGGAACCACTTCGGTCGGCCTGGGCTGACTTCGTTGGAGTTGAACGCTTCCAGCTAAAGTGGACCAGTAATGCTCGTATCTGCAGTGCTCACTTCACAGAGAACTGCTTCAGAAACTATCAGCTTTGGAGAAATGGTACAGCTGCAAAACTCCATCTTTTACCCAACGCTACTCCTGCTACTGTTGTTAGTAGCTCTGGGCTCGGACAGAAAAGGGCCAGACATGCTGCAGAGGAGACCTCGCATGTAAGTGCTTCCCTATCTACTTTTTATACTTCTAATTGAGGTTGCAAAGCCTATCTAGTGCTTCTGGAATTTCGTAATTGGAACATTCTTATTTCTAAAAACATAGCAATTCCAGGAGTACAGTCGGACTTGCACTAGAATCAAGTTTCTTGTAATTAGGACTCAAATTTTCGGTCTAAAACCCATCTGCCCTCAAATATTTCAGACTTTGAAAGCATGGAATCCCCTTAATTAGTACATCACAATAATAGTATTTCTCCTGACCTAAATAGATCATCTGTCTATTATCACAGTGAAGAAATGGGGCTTGCTATTACATGATATATTGTAAAAAAAAAATAATTTTTAATTGAATTTGCGATTTCAAATCAACACCATTTTAAGCAACAAGCTTTGCCACAAATGATTAAAAATGAAGGCTATTGACCATTTTCTTTTCCTGGCAAATGCTTTACTGATCTAATGATTTTGTTACCCTCTGTGTGAAAATTTGCAAAAATTATAACCTGGTCATGTATGAAAAATAAGGATGAAAACTACTATATACATCTATTACAAACTAATTTACATCTTGATAACCAACAAATTCATGCTGCCCAAACTCTTCTTCATTTCCAGGTGGAGGAAAATTTGCCCGAATACAGCAAACAGCACAAGCAGGAAGCACTACTCTCACCTCCCTGCCAAGAAAGCCCCAACACCATCTGGCAAGTTGACGATAGGCTACATGCCTGTTCTGTTTGTGCTCTGGACCGTTGTAGTGCTGCTGGTACTGTGTACGATACTGAAACCATGCTGTCTGAAGAACCCATCTATTCAAACAAACAGCATGAAAAGCATCCGTATCAGTTATGCAGGAAGGCTGGTTTTCTTCAGAATGGGTTGCAGCAACTTCCTCAAGCTTGTTGGCCACCTCCACAACTTCATCACAGCAGATACATTCATGTGCCATTGGCATGATCTGGCAATGACCACAGGTGCACCTTTGAGACAAAATTTATGATAAATTATTTCTGAGTGATTAATTTCATCTTCCATTAATCCAATTAATCAAAGTGTATTAATTAGTTATAAATGGGACACATTCTGAACTTTTTTAGAATAATGCTGTTAGTGCAACAAGGACCTTCAGAGAACATTTGACTAATCTGTTTTGTATGTATCTAGATTAATAATATTTATTATACTGATAACAGCTGACATACAAGGGCAGGGACATCAGAACAGTAAATCTGAGCCACAACTGGCTGAGGAATTCCACACCTGAGCTCATGTGTCAGAGCAATGATGGTGTTCAACTACCCAATATAACAAGTACAGACAACAAGCTAGTAACATAATAATTTTTGCATGTAAATTTAAATTGACATAAGGCTCGCTTGCTTTTGGGTCAAGGAATTCCATATCTGAGCTCTTGGCTGTGCATTCAGCACTTGAGCAATGATGGTGAACTTCTACAAAGCCAAAATACAGCAAAACAAAAATGGTATGAATGCTAAATTCTATGTGAAATTGAAAGCTTTAGAAGTTTGGTATTTTTTAATTGAATTTTATATGTCATTGATAAGAAAGCTCACCAAGATAAATCATGCAGTCTGTCTTCATTTTCGTTTCCCCTATCTCTATTCTCCAGCTCTAGGTCCAACTCTTCCAATTGCTCTACCAGATATTGAGGTTCAAACTGGTACGGTAAGACATTGCCATTTTCAACTATAATATCTGGAGAGCCTTGAGAATCCATAGATTGAGCCTCTGAATCTAAATCAGACATCCCGACGTACACACTGGAAACAAAACTGGCCTCATCACTGCTGGCGCTGCTGCTCGGATCAGATCGATCCGCCATCTTTGCAAAGACAAAGTGAAGTCCAGTTTTCGGTGCCTAACCGAAAATTTTGTCCGAAGATTTGGCGATTGCCGACTGGCAGTGTGACGTCAATTCAGGATTTTCCGAAAATAACAATTCAATTCAATTTTCGAAATACAAATGCTTATATAAGCAAAACGGTGCTAGATATCAAAGAAATAATAACAGATTCCTTTTCAAGAGGTCCATTCCCATCATAATCAGAAATAAAAATTTTTGACTTTAGGGGCCCTTTAAACCCTTTTCTCATAAAAAACTACGAACAATATACAGACATCTAAAATGCACCAAATAAGAAAAACCTCATTTCCTCGGAAAATTTGGCATGGGCAGTACGAGCATCAGCACTCAGCACCCTCTTTTGAATCAGGAAATTGAGCACCCCGAACACCCTCATGCACTCATTTTAATGCCGGTTATGCAGGGATGAAATTGTCACGATGATTTATGACCTAACAGTGAATGTTTAACGTGTTTGAAAACCGGATGTCAAAGGATTTCCTTTAACTTCAAAGTCTTTTATATGATTGGTCAGAGCGGCTCTGTGTTTTGTCTTTAACTGTGCTGCACGTCTAGCAAGACTACTAATTCTTGTAATCTTTTTCTTTTCAATATTCCATGCATTTATTGAGGATATGAGGGACTTTTATCACAAGTAACATTCTACGAGGAAGCACGCTTCAAGGAAATCTACAGTAAGAAAATAACAATACGATTGCTGCCAAAGAGAGATCGCAAAATGGGTTATTTCTTGTCAATTTTAGTCAGAGCTGAATTGGCTTTTCTGCTATCAATCGTGTTCCTGGCACGTTCTTATTTATCCTTCGATGGAAGCTACTACAACCAACAAAAGTATGTATAATTTTATACTGTATTCATTCTTTGCTATATTTCGTACCTTCATACTTTTTATTTCTTAAATTTCAACTACTAAATTTAACCCCTCAACTGCTGTGAACGCAAAACCAACATTTTCTCTCTGTATTCTATTTCTGTGTATAAATGTTGTGTTTTAAAAAGGTGGCAAATATTTCTTTACCTCAAAGCCTCAAAAACGTCGATTTTGATAAAAAGAATACTCGTTCGAAATTTTGATTCGAGTTAGTTATATGAATGTCTTTAACATTTCCCCGTGAAACTCGTTTCTTTCAATTTCCACCACTTTAAAATTCATAAATTCTACCCTTACATTAAATCAAATTCAAACAAAGTCAGATTTAAAGTTTTGAAGTTCTCCATTCACAGTGCTGTTTGCAGTCGTCTTTTCTGTCTTTATTGACTCTTAATCTTGCTGTGCTTAAGATTCGCCGCACAGGAAGTCGATCTAGCAGTGCCAAATTCCCCAAATTCCTAAATTCCTTTTTGTTTTCCCCTTCCGAATTCAGAAGCTTTTAATACACGTTTTTACAACGAACCTTTGGTCTGAGTTGAAGCTGGAGCTCCTTGACTGATCATTTTCGGCAAAATGATGCTGATACTGTTTCGTTTGAGCTGGGATTGTTCCTATTCTTGGACTGATCTTTAATACTCTTGTTAGCACCTTGCCACCACAGCCCCTCTCTTATAAACCGACTCAGAAAGGTGCCTATTGTTACTCCTGTGTCCTGCAGAAACTCGCGGGAATTTTTTTGTTTGCCTTTTAAGAGGTTCCTAACATGAGTTTTGAAGAAATTGAGCCAAATCTCGTCTTTATCTTAATCACAAAGATGAGATTGCTTTTAGAGCATGTACTGAATCGCGTACAGTATTTGATGAGCTTTTTTAATAAAATGGGTGTTGCCTTTGCACCTGATTATAAGACATTGTTTCTCTAATCTTTTGCTAACAGAAAACACCAATCTTCAAATAGTGCTATAGCCCACCCGAGGCAAAACTAACCTATTTTTAAAGCTCAAGGTCAACCTTTTCAAGACCCACCAGTTGCGGAGGACATCAAGCTTTAAACCTTACTTTTTCAAATGTGTTCGTTTATCCTTGCTATATTTGTTATGACTCGTTTATGAGTACGCCCTTAATGAGAGCAACTTTTAATGGAAACGCGGCGCTTCTAAAACTGGGTCAAATTCTTCGGAACTTTGTCGGATTTTCGGTCAATTTCTCGGAACTTTTCGTTCGAGGTTATAAGCTTCCAAAAATATTCTAAAAACATGATTTTGAGACTACAGACTGTGGTTGCCCCCTAGGGGTCTGGTGGGACTACAGCCCTACTAGTGGAAGTTCTAATCCCTCCCCTCTGTCGGGAGGTGACACCAACCCTGACTTACGAGTGGTAAAAGGAAAAGGTGGTGGCAAATCAGTCAAAAAATCAAATAATAAGAACAATTTACGCTAAAATGAAGCCATGGTTGGTTCATGGTTAAATTCGTTTGAAGAAATCAGAACTAAAGCAAAGATCTCAGTAGCAGATGATAAGTCTTTATAGACGTATTACATGAGTCTCAGTCAGTGTCCGCTTAAAAACTCCAAACCAATTACAAAGACAATTGGCTACTTTACTATCATTCTGAGCTGCCTGTATACAACAACACGGGGGGGGGGGTTCTTGGCTAAATTTTGGGTAGGGGTCTGCGGCCTGCATCTTCAAAATGGCACCGTTGGCTAGACTAATTTTTAGTAGAAGATGGTATCCTTGGTTAGCCAATTTCTACCAAATTTATATCCTTGGCGAGACAATTACGATCCAAATCGTTGGTTTAGTCGGAAAATTCAATGGTCGACTTGTTCCTTTTACTAGTTACTTTTTTAAATGTTTACGATGAAATTTCTACTTTCCAAGGTTACTAAAGACGAAAGCATGCCCCCCCATTGCCAAATATGATACCCTTGGCTAGACCAAAGTTGAAAAAAGTATACCCTTGGCAAGACTAGATGTCCGAAAAAGTATACCCTCTAGCGCAGCATATCTCCCGAAGAACTTCCCCCCGGAAGAATCCCCCGTGTGCAACAAAAAGCCATCCAACTGGTGGCCACAATAACTGCGATTCATGTAATAAGTCTAGGTCCTTTATAGAAAAGAGATTGTGCTTCTTTGCTGCGTCAAGTGAAGTGCGCAGAAGTTCCCACAGGAATTTTGGCGAGACTTAATGTGTTCGTTTTCGTTTCTTGTTTGTAAGCATGCGTGAGTTCTTGTGTTTTGAACTTTTCCTAATTGCTTTACTTGTCTGAATTCATTAAGTTGAATTTAAAACCACAAAAAATACAAGCATTAACTATTTATCTTGTTACAGAATTAGAAAATAACTTAAAATTAATATCTTCAAATACCTAAATGTCCTGTGTTCACAATAAAAGTTTTTGCCGTCAAATTTTCTAAAGGCCCTTTTCGCCCTTTTCGGACATCCGATCGGGGACTGTCTGACGGCTCAAATTCTCACGGATCATTTCTACAGTAGAAGCCTTATTGACGGACAACTCCTTACAGCGGACACCTCTATAAAGCGGGCACCTCTATAAAGCGGACACCTCTGAAAAACGGACAGATATTTTCGTCCTCACGGTCTTTTCTTTGTATAAGCAAACCTCCTGAAAGAGGACAACTGAATGTGGAAATTGGCTCGACTTTCACGATTGCTCCAGTGAAGTTTCAATTTGATTCATTATTATCATCCACCACGACACAATCGTGCGAATTTTCCGAAAGTTGAGTGGTTGAGCCCAGGCGATCGGAGATGGGGATGGGGACATGGGGAGCCCATGGGGAGTGTCCCCGATTCTGGCGACTCATGTGACAAGTGTTTATCAGAACTGATTCTAAATATTTTTTTTTTCAGCAATTATCAGTCATCTCTGCCGAACCCAATTATGGGACAAAGAAAAGGTTTTTGGTGTAATTACATGGTAAAACGAAATTTCTCGTGCACAGTCAGCCGACTTGAAAGACGCGTGGAAAAATATTTCTACCTTTGCAGCAGCATTTACTCCAAAAGAAGATACTGTCCTGGCTACAGGTAACCCTGTGTTCAAGTTTAACTTCTATTTAACACAGAACGAATGTTGCCTTCTTGCCTCTTTTTTAAGAACCGGTTGCCTTTGTATACAACAAGGTCTCACCCTTCTGTTATCCGCCATTATCACTTTTATCTTACAGGGCAAAGTATGTGACTCTGTATGCTCAAGAATATCGCGTTCAGCCAGTCATGATTAAGGATTGTTGTCCTGGATTCGAAGGAGTGTCATGTGATAAAGGTTTGCTATTCTAAATCAATCTAATGAGATCTTCTTTATATTAATGCTTTTGAATCCTTTGAAGTTCTGCTGCTGCAAACATCTCTATGGCAGCAAGACGCAGTGATTATTCATTATTCAAACGACATTCAAATTTGAACAAATCAATTTCTTTGTTCTTTCAACCAATAGCTGAAGGGGACAGACTGCCTTTGACCCAAAGTTTTCTTAGCCTGCGCACAGCCTCAAAACTTTCCTTTCATAAGGTATGCTTCTTTTTAGAATGTTTCAATTGTACAAGCATCAGAAAATTGCAAGAAACTATTGAGAAAATTCAAAACGACCAAAGATTTCTCGTAAGTTTTCGTTGATCGTTTGTCATGAATCATTATTAATCATCATCATTAATCATCATCTTTAATCATCATTATCTTCTTTGTGCTAGTCATCATCGTTATAATCATCCTCATCAATCATTAATCACCATCTATGATCATCAATCGTCACCATCATCATTAATCATCCTCATCATCATAATCTTCATCATCATAATCATCAATCATTATGATAATCATAATCAGTTATTAAGCATCCTCATGATCATTAATCATCATTATCATCTTCGTGCTAATCATCATCGTCATCATCATCCTTCTCAATCATTATTTACCTTCTATGATAGTCAGTCATCATCATCATCATCATCATCATCATTATCATCATTATATTCATCATCATTGTTAATCGTCATTTGTAATAATTATCATCACCATCATTATCATCATTCATCGTTAATCGTCATTCGTAACAATCATCATCACTATCATTAATCAACTTCGTCTTCAGTAATCACCCTCACTATCATCAGCCTCATCATCGTCATCTACAATACCATCATCATCATGCTCTTCATCATCGTCATCATCATTAGTGACATGGAAGGTAAGCAGTCTCGTGTCGCATATGTAATGGTTCCCCCTTCTCCCAGCCTGCGCGCAGACTCTACAAGGTAATACTCCCTGTAAACTTACTTTACGTACTTACTATTACCTTGTAGAGTCTGCGCGCAGGTTACCTTCTCCTTCGTTGTGCTTATATTTTAAAACGAATTTATGATAAATAATAATGATGATTTTGTTGTTTCAGGCACAAATCCAGTTGCAAGCTCGAACTGCCAACGCCGATATTTCAGAGCCAGGAGAGCCAGGGCCAGCAGGACCCCCTGGGCTTATTGGACCACAGGGCCCACCGGGACCTCAAGGACCAGTAGGCCCATCTGGACCAATGGGGCCAAGAGGACCCGCCGGAGCAGCTGGGTTAACAGGAAGAAAGGGCGAACCTGGTGAAATTGGACCCGAGGGACGTCAAGGAATCAGGGGAGAGTCCGGTAAAAGGGAGAAGCAGGAAGACCTGGCCAACCTGGCCGACCTGGACCGCCAGGATTACCACTTATGATGCCGATCAACCCAACACAGAAAACTTCAGCATCGCATTTGGCGCAGCAAGTTGGAATCACTGCTGGTGATGTTATTATGGGTGCAAAAGGTGCTACAGGTGCTCCTGGTGCAGATGGTGAACCAGGAGAGATGGGGGAACCTGGCCCACCAGGTCTGTATATTCTTATGTTAGTATTTATTTCTATTTCCTGTTCGTATTGTTGATCATTAACGTCAGGGCAGCGTGTCTTAGAAGTTCCATATGTTTAAATATTGTTTTGTTTTACGAGTTCTCCCTCATCATTCTTCTCCTTACCCTTGACAATGAATAAGTATCAAAACTTCTTGCTGTTGCTCATACAAGACTTATATGTGGATCGACAATGCTAATAATGCATCATTGGTAGTGGAACTACAGTATAGTAGCCAAGCAACAGGGAAGAAGCAACAAATTCAGAGCAAAAATAGAAAAGTTGAAGAGTCTGGCTATTTTTCCTTGTGTCCACTCGTTCAGAGCTTTCTGCAAAACCTTGCAGTTCAAACTTGTCACAGAATCGAAACTTACCTCGAATGATCAGCTTTTTGTATCTTGAGTCATATATCTCTTCTTCGTGCCTGAAATTCTGGGCTTGGAAACATAAACTACAACTTATTGTTTGCCTGAGTTAGCTTGTTCACGGTATTTGCCCTTCTGATGAAGAAGATAATCTTTTATTAAGACGTGCCCTATTCCGCCAGGGGGGGGTAACTTCAATAGGCAGAAGACGGGGCATTTTGTCGAACGAAGTTACACCTTATTCCTATTTAATAAAAACTCATCTATTTTTGAAAACTTCAATCTAAATATTTTTTAAATCTATATAAGTATTAATAACATAAATCTAATCTCTTTTTAAGGCAAGTCAATAAAAGGAGATCGAGGTGACCGAGGACCAGTTGGGCCTAAGGGCGAAAAGGGCGCAATAGGTCCAGCAGGTGTATCGATCAAAGGAGAGACCGGAGAAGACGGCGCTAAAGGTGACAAAGGCGATCGTGGTGAAAGGGGAAAAAAGGGTAAAAAAGGCGATTGTGAAAAGATCATTGGTCCATCTGGTTTGCCAGGAGCACATGGCATGAAAGGATCAACTGGAGATAAAGGCGATAAGGGAGATAATGGCAAAGCTGGAGCTAAGGGAGAAAGAGGGCTTGCTGGAATACCAGGATTACCAGTAAGTTCGTTTTATCGCTTATCATGTCTAACGAGATAGAACTTAAGAAACGAGACAACATATTTTAGCTCGAAAGAAATGTTCCCAGTGCTTCTTTTGGCTCAGTGGAAGCTTTTTTGGCACTCTGATCATGCAGTCCAGGATTAAATGCCATTTATTGTGGTACGCAACTTTTGGAAAAATTATATCCTTGTGTTTTCCATTCATAAAAAATTTATGTAAACATTTATTTTGCTGAAGAAGGCTCAACATCCGAGACATAATTGAAACGCAAAGCGAAACAGGTGAGGAACCTTGGGCTATATGAGTTGGAGAGTTAGCTACTCGAAGATTTCATTCAGCTCTTGACGTATAGCTCAATTGAAATGTTGTTGGCTCTCTGATCATCCACTTCAGGCTTGAATCCTATCTATTGTCTATTGTGGTATGCCACTCGTGGAAAAGTTGATCTTAGTGTTTGCCTTTCGTGAGAAAAAAAGAAGAATAGCCAACATAGTCGAAATACAAGGTCAAATGGGAGGAGAGCCTTGGGCTGTATGACTTGGAGAGTAAGCTACTCGACAATTTCATTCAGCTCTTTAGCTCAGTCGCTTATTTTATTCAGATCGTCGCTCTTAGATCATGTAGCTAGTAAAGGTTGAAGGCCACTCGTGCGATAATTGAACTCCTTCTAATCTATATGCATCGATTAACCTCGTCTATGTTTTTCTAGGCAACAGGAATAAAAGAAATGAGAGATGAACTGGAACGTTTGAAAGCAAGAGTAAAAGATCTAGAAATTAATCGTAAGTTTATCAAACAGCACAATTCAAATCTATTTACTTCTGATAAAGAAGCTATCGTTCGTAATTCGAGCTTGCCATACTTTGTTTACCTGGCACGAATGGTACTTTCATGGTCTTTCGCTTGGTCTTGATTTCCATCGTTTAGAATTGTTAGGTCGATTTATTTTCAAAATTTACTCTCCAACAATCTTGCGTTGAACTTGGTTTGTCAAGCAGATTTCATTTGCTAGAGAGTAAGAAAAGTGACTTTCTGCTCTTAAATTGCTTTAAAGCTAGGTTCTTAAGGCCCATTTCCACTTCGTTCGTATTCGCTGTTCGCTATTCGCTAGCCATCAACAAATGGCAAACGCGAAGCGATTTTGATTTCCGCTGCAAGTCAAGCTAAAGCTTTCGCAAAAGTTTTACTTAGTTTATCGCCTAAAATTGATTACTAAGGCTGTGCTCTGTTCGCAAGCGAGCGGCGAACTGCCAATTCGCTAGCGAACAGCGAATGCGAACGAAGTGGAAATTGGCCTTTACGCCCCTTAACTTGGTTGTTTCTAAGCCGAGCAGCAAGCATGACGTAATAATCCAAAAATGTGATTCAGAACTAAGCATTCTGATAGAAATCATGTAAACTTTAACATAGTTCTTATAACAGCGAAGCGAAGCATCCTAATGGAAAAGTATTTTGAAGCATATTGACTTTCCATTTTAATCTTGTAGGCTGCAATTGTCCAGATCAGAGAGGTCTTAGTCATTCTGGTGCAAGTCTCTTCGACATAAACAAGAAAAAATAAAGTGTTTCTAGTTGGTATCATAAAAATTTCACATTCAGCGATGTTGGTGGTTCTCGGTTTTATGGTTTGTTTGCAAAGTTATCGAATTTTATCGAAGTAGTTCTTCCAAGAGAAGTTCAGATTTTGACAAACACCAATGCCTTCTTAAAGAGTTCCTTTATTTGTACTTTGTCAAATTTTATAAGATGAACATTATTTAATTTGAAAGTTTTTACTTTATCTTAACAGCAACTCTTAGTGGGCACTGAGTTCCTTCCAAAACTTTGTAGACAATATGGTTCCTTTGTTTTACAATCCGTTTTGGGGTACGTTCTTTCTTTTTGGACTCTTCTTTCTTCTGAATTCTGAAGACAGTAGACTTTGGGGGCTTCCTATTCCAGACGCCAAAAAACACTTTCTTGAAAAACGTAGGTCTGTAGAGCGAACGAACCCTCTACAAATACCAAAAGTTAGAACAACCTCTTGCAGTATAAATTCTTTATGTTTCCAGGGACCAAAAATCTGGAACGCCCTTCCTGCTGAAACCAAATCAAAAATCAACCCAAAATGTAAAACAGTTTAAAAGTTTTGCAACAACTTGGTTTCTAAACCATAAATACGCTTGCTCGTATTGCAATAAGTGATAGCCAATGCAATCTCTGAGGTTGCTTCATGTTAGTATGAATTAGTGAAGTATCACTATTGTAAAACTAATAATAAATAATTATACAATACAATACAAAATTAGAGAAGTTGATTTGGAAACAATTTCTCTTCAAAGTCTGCTAAATCTTCCAGCTCTAGAGTCAGGAGGGTTTGAAGTCTCTTAATTTGCCAATTTCCCCAAAAGTTGTTCTAACGAACTGGCTTTCGGTGTCTCGGAAGTCTCCAGAAAAAGGAACATGCAGAAAAAGGTCCCAAAAGAACGAACGCACCCTTATAAGAACCAGTAGGTCAGTTCTGACTTAAGCAGCTTTCAGGCTCGTGTTCTTACATAAAGTTGTTCTTATATACTGAATAAGACTGTCAGAACAAAATCTTAATAGTCCGTTCCTTTCGTAATGGATTCAGAAACAAAGGCAACTTTTTGTATTTTTCTAATATATGAAAATATTTGATCAAACAATATACTATTTGAATATTTTCGATAATTTTAGATAAAATAGTGTAGGTATTTCATTTATTCAAGTTTTTGGTATTAGACTTGTTTGTATGTATGTTGTTGGTATTTCGTTACATTTTTATGATAAAGTTTCAAATATCTGCTGTTTTTCGTTTTGTGCATTGCATTCCTTTGCTTTTTGCAAAACAAGAAAGGATATCTTGCGTAAATGGATACCGTACCAGGCCTGACTGGTCACTTTTGGGGGATGGACGTTAGGATAGGGTTTCATTGAGTTATATCAACTTTTGTCTTCCAATGACATCATCGGCTTTTCAATGCAGTTTAGTTGTGGGGGAAAATGAAGGTGTGGGTATAAGGGGTCTATAGAACCCCGTGAATGGCGGCATAAGTACACATGGCCCCAAATAAGACATTAGGTACACACATAGGCATATAGAGCAGCACCTGCAAACTGCATGCGATGAACCCAATTGATGTAGAAACAATGGAAATGGTGGAGAGATGCATAAATATGGTACAATGATAGTGCATGGGGTGCAAGCATACGTAGCACCTTATTTTGTGGAGACGGTGGAGGGGGTGGAGAGATAGACATGCACATGCTCCCTCCCCCGGCAGGCTGGTGGAAGATTCATGGAGAATAGCGATTGCCTGTAATGGTCACCACCGTAAGATGCGGCGCCTTAGCCACATTGTCCAGGTATTGTGGATGCAAGTGGGGAGCATCGTCCTCAAAACCGGAACAGATAGATGTCTTTGCTTCTGCTCTTGAATGGCACGAATCGGATAATGTCATTATTACGTCATAATGTGCATAAGTCGACCATGTTCTAGTGCTGACCATTGTCAATTCCAATCTTGCGTGCTAAAGATGGCGTCCACGAAGCTGTCTTTCTTCAAGTCCTTCCACGTTTTGTTTTGCATACTTTTTATATCAAATCTACTTTTAGCAGCTCAAAGTAATAACGCACAACACGATAAAGATGTTGATGATGAAAAGGGCGACGACTTCTCTGAATTTGATAAGAACGAAGATGATAATGATCAAGTTGATGATGATAATGATTTTATAGAGATCACAACTGGAACTCCAGAACAGCAAGATAAAGTCAGCGATTCTGCATCTTCATCTCAGCAATCTCAAGGAGAAGATTCAGATGATCAAGATGAAGTAGATGGTGCTACAGAGGTATAAATAGATACCTAATCACTCACTTGTGCGTGCACCATGCACACCTAGGCCACACTGCTGAGTGGGGCACTTTCACACCCCAAGTTTTTCATTTTCAATAGAAAAAGTAGGCTAATGGGATGGAACCCAGGTTGGAAAACATGCTTATTTTTGCCGACACGTCAGTGCAAGCAAGTGAAAGTTGCGAGCTGCAAACTGCGAGAAACCCCAAAAACTGATGCTTGAGGTGCAAGTGAAATGCTGTAAACAATGGCAAACTTTGGTAACATGTGTGAGACTTCACTTTTGAGGATGCGAGTCCAAAAGTTTTTTTGAAATCGTCGCTGCGAGTGAAAACATGTTTTCCAACCAGGGATGGAACAACAGAAGAGGTCTCTTGGACACCCCAGATCTCATTTAAAAAAACTATACTCTGCAAACAAGACGCTAGGTACCGCACATGACCTTACAGAATATGGCACTTCAAGTGATATGCGCACCAAAAATCTTGAATAGAACAAAGGCTAAACTAACAATAGAAAGTGGCGTTTGAATGTCCTTGGTAAAGTGTAAATGGGTCTATCAGATATGAAAATCAAGACGCATGATAGCTATCAGGTATAATGTTAACACTTGCCCTATTGGATATGGGTAAATGCAAGACGTAGCCCTCAGATAGCTGTAGGGTAAATTAAGGTATAGTGTAAACACGATCTTGGGTCTTTCTACTGCCACTATGGGGTTTCTTGTTACCTGCATATTATTTCTTGTCTATTAATTCAATATCTGGATCACCATCTGGAAACCATCTCATTTTATGTTTTGACCTTTTTATTGCTTGCATTTTCAGGATGAATTTGATCCTTTTACAGACGAAGAAGAATTTGAGGTAGAAATTAGTAAAATTCATACCTACGTGCTTGCAAATTATTTGAATGATATTAGTAGTGAAATTAAGGCATTTAGTATAGTTGGGTCCTTGATGCTGTGTTGTAGCATACCTGATATAAGGTCAAATGGACACTTTGTGTATGTTAAAAGACATTACTTAGATATTATGATTATACTCTTGGTCCTATCTGTACCCATCTGCATATGAGGGTGGTTTAGGGGTTTTGGGGTACATGGAAACGAATGCCAAGATCAAAAGGGAGGGGTTTTGGGTTAAATGGGAACAAATACCAAAATCAAAAGGGAGGGGTTTTGAGTTAAATGGGAACAAAATCCAAAATCAAAAGGGAACAAAGGAATATCGGGAAACAGGGATAAGTTTAAGTCCTCCCTATCAATCTGCTTCATCAGTCTGAAAAATAATCCAGCAAAACTCCAGGGAACAAGGGAATTTTCTCAAGAGAACAGAGGAACATGTAACCCTCTATACAACCCTTGTGTATGAAAGTCGTATATTCATCTGAAAAGATTGCCTGTGAGAAATTGCCAGTTGTTATTAGGACACTTTTTGGGTTTTTTCAGGGTTACTCAAAAGATGCCAAATCCACTAAGACAAAGATTCCTGGTCCAGATCTGAAGATAACAAAGGTTAGGACTGTGTAATTCTTTCATATCAATGACTGTTGCTTTAGTCCAATTTGGACCCTTCTTGTTTTAGCTAATTTTGTCTCTTCTAGGTTCCTGTACATCTTAGGGCTGGTTGGCAATCATTTTATTTGGAAATGATAACAATCACCGGGCTTCTTGTTTATGCAGCTAATTTTTTCACTGGGAAAACAAAGAACTCTAAACTAGCAACTTCATGGTAAGTGGTCATTCAAACTTTTATAACATTTGTTTCTCCAATTTTTTACCCACCCTTTACCCATTTTTTCTATGTTACGCTGTCGTAGAAACAGCTTCTTCGAATTATAAATTTAAAGTATCTCTTCTTGCTCGGTATGTTCTTTCTGTCTATTTACGACAATAGTAGTACGTCATAATACTAGAACCTTCTGTTAGAACATAGTTGCTTGTGCAATTTCTAATTGTGCATTTAATCATGTAATTTGTAAGTACTATAACTAGAAACTGTTTCTATAAAAAGTCAGCAAGTTAACCTACAGCCAGCTTTATTAGATAAGATAGAGAATCAATCGAGAATAGATATTTATTCTGTAAAATTTCGACTAACTCCGTGTCTTCTATGTGCACATGAAGACTTCAAGCAGCAAAGATCCTTTTTGGTACGAAAGATTTTCTGGTAACAACGCTCAGCTATAGATAAGTAAAACATTAAAGTAAAGTGATTTAAGATCAAACGCACACTCCCCTCTTACATGCATTTCGTAACATTTGAATATATATACAATACACCAGAGTCAGTATTTCGATTAACTACAAAGTGCTAGGGTATCGTAAAAAAGTTGAGATGTTATGAAATAGGGGCATCAAAACAACGAGACAATTTGAAGAACCTGCCCAAAACGACGTTTGATTGTGATTCTACTGTTACAATCTTTTTGTTTCAGGTTCAAAGCGCATAAACCACTTCTAGAGTCAAACTTTAGCATTGTTGGTATGTTGTTTCAATTCATATTTCTAATGTTTCCTTCTTTTGTATTTGCTACTTACATAATACAATGTTTTGTTGCTTTCTGATGCTTTGTACTTGGAAGAATGTAGAAAAAAGATACTGAAACTTAGGCCCTGGCCTAACAATCAAACATTGTTGGTCCAACATTTCAAATTCTTGCTTTAAAGCAAATGTTTGACGGTTTGGCCACGTCCAAAAACATTGCTGTCCAACAACAATGTTCTTGCTAATGCACAAGCACGCACAAGTTGTTGCAGTTGGTCTAAACAAAAGAAATGTTTGGCAACAATGTTGGAAAGGTGGCCAAACGACCAAACATTGCTTGACGAGCAAAAATAAGCAAAATTTGTGGCGTGATGTTTTTGAAAAAGTTCAAAAACATTTTTTTGCTTGACGCACGCAAAAAATTTTGGACGAGCAATGTTTTTGGACGTGGCCAAACTGTCAAACATTTTGCTTGCCAAGCAAATCTCAAATGTTGGATCAACAATGTTGGATCCTTTGGCCAGGGCCTTAGGATCATTGTAATGAAAATAATCTTATCCGGACAATACCAGGATCGAATATCAACAGCAAATTTCTACACAGCATGCTGTTTATCCTGGGGACGAGGGATATTTTAGAGTAGCGTTAGCCTAATAGACAAATGTTCTGACCTTGACATATATTTTTACTTTATAAATATTTAAGTGTTTTGTTTTGAAGGTGATGATGGAATGAGTAAGGAGCCACAAAGTGGAGTACTAGTGAAAGAGAGTGAAAGTGTTTATACATTATGGTGCACAGGAAGACAATATTGCGAAGGAATGCTTGTTGAGCTCAAGGTTAGTCGAAATATCCTTGAAATATGTTTATATTCGATATATATGTCTCAAACATCGATGGTTGGTTTATCAACAGTAACAAACTGCTTACTTTTTTAGCTTTTGAAGCGTCATGATTTGGTCAGTGTGATGAGCAACATGCTAAAGCCAAAGTCAGAGATTGTGGTGCGTATTCTTTGCACAATTATTGACATGCAACAATAATTGAAAAGAAGCTTTCAGGTCAAACCTGATGCTGTTTCTGTACTGATTTACAGGTTTTTGTGCACGCTGATGGGTGAAATGGTGTTTTAGCGCAAGTCGTCTAGTATTAGGTTAACTAATCGAGACCTCGAACTTGGCTGTGGGGCTACCGTGGCTGGGCCTGAACCCTGACCACACTGAGCTCCTCACACAACGAGTCAGCTGGACGCCACAGCACCTTCTGGCACGGAGGGTTCCGTGTACACCCAGAAGGCATACTTTCATCAAAGATACAAGTGTTTACTTTCCTGAATGGAAAGCGCTAGGAAAGCATTTTTCACGATTTGCATGCCACAATTGATGAGATTCAAACCCTAGACTGTATGACTAGAGAACCAACGGCAATGCCTCTGAGCTATTCCATTGGAATCTACAAGCATGCATTTTGAGACCAAGAAAGAGTGCAAATAATGAAAAACTCGAAGGTTTTGAAAATTACTAAGTGTATTGATACCATCCGAATTAAAATACAAGCTGTATTTCATACAATCTGACGAGGTATCATTGCCTAAGAAAATTTAGTTCTTTTAGAGAAATTTTAGTTTGTTTTCCGTATGTGTTACTGATTTATCAAATTTATGAAGAATCGACCGACCTGACGGCAAGGCTTTTTAAGAAATATATGGTCAACCATATCAAAAACAATAAGATAACAAATACGATAAAACTCTCATTGAATAAGATACGAACCTATCCTCCCAATGTCCCAATGCGCCCCTCTCCAGCTGTATAGGAAAAGGTTCGTGAAATAGAAAACAGTTTTGAGAAGTGCATCTTGAACTTTGATTTGATGATATTTGTTGAGAATGATTCTCATAAAGACAAATCAGTAAGACAGCAAAATATGACAACATATAAGGCGACATTTTTTTCTTATTTTTTCAGAAAGTAACGGTTTATATGGATGATGAAGATATGGAGAGCTTTGTCTTTGCTGTTTCGCTGAAGAAAAATGCAACAAAAATGCAACGAGATTTTCAAGATTTGGTAAGCATTTTGTTCAAAATTAAAGTTAAGTAGAGTTGCTGTTTTTAAGCCTACTACTAGCCTAGGTCTACTCAGGCGACTTTACACTTTTCCCCTTGTTTGGATGCACTAGCATATAGCAGGGTGCATCCACGTTTACACTTTATTTTACACTTCTACGCTTCTACAAATGCTGTTTTGTACCCTGCTCTAGTCAGGCCGAAAGATGATGTCCCAAGCAAGTAATTGACGCTTATGTTGAAATTGCATATTTTTGTTTCTTTCTTTGTAGAGCTTCTTTTGTTCTGAGAAAAAATCTGGTGAAAAATACGGCCTTCCAAGCTCATACACAGTCATGACTGAAACACAAGAAATCGCACAACACATTCTCAGCACCCAGGTATATTTTCTTTGCGCTATGATCACGTGAATATAGGAGAATCCGCTGTACGGGTGATTTGCAGAGTTGCTTTGCTTTAGCTGTCCCGGGAGCTTGCTTGTTTGAAAACAAGATATTCGGTTATGACTCCTTTTTCATTTACTGCAGTTTAGTCGACATTGCTGTTAATTTTGTACTATAGGCCTGTAAGATAAAAGTGTCTCTTATATAATATGGGAACTGATCCAGATTTTCAATGAGGCAAGGCAATGACAAGGGTGAAAGAGTTGGTGGGCTAAGGCGCATTCTCGGAATGTAGATGCAATGGCTTTTAGGAGAAGCTACATGCATTTGCTGTTGATTTGTCACCTTATATCTGTAGGACTTCCATGAAAATATAAGTAAATTTTTTATGAACCCGTTACTTCCAATCTTTTAACTTTATTTTACATTGTACTGAACTTTTTTGGTAGATTTTGGAGTCCATTTTTATTCCGATGTTTTCGATTATGTTATAAAATGAATTGTTTAAGTGAGGTAAAATATAAAATACGGATGATGAAGTAATATGCCATGGTAAAGCCACTTTATGATTTCACCTTTTCCCTGTTTTTCTAGGTTTGCAAAGCGATTTCAACGTATGACAACTGCTTCGAGTCTTTGCATTTCTCTGATCAATATACTGGACAAAAGAAGGAAGAAATGTAAGTATAGATTTAAATATTCTTCCCTTATTAGCTAATGCAAATTCTTAGGTGAAATCAGGTAATTGTAATTGTAATTGTACGTTATTTGCTGTTAGTAATTGCAATAGTGAAGAAACACTAATTCAATTCAATTCAATTTAATTTTATTTGCAGAGAAAAAATCGTTACAACTACAATATAATTAATATAAAAGGATGTAAATCTACACGGCCCAAGAAAAGCAGAGCTTATCTAGCTTGGACCGCTTAAAATAAAGTGTCAAAGAATCATGAACACACGCATAGGAACCATGTCTTTATCAAGCTTTTAAACTCTTTATTATGTCGGGCTGACTTAATTTAAGCTGGAAGAGAGTTCCAAATTTTGGGCCCTTGGAAACTTAAAGATTTAATGCCATAGTTGGTTGTTCTGACCTTTGGAATTTGTAAGGGGTTCTTATCCGAAGATCATTGTTTACATGTTTTTATGTGAATCAATCTGCCATAAACGTTGGATTCATGGGTATATGAAAGTGACAGATAACGTAAAATTACTAGCCAAAAAGCTATCTAGCAAGCTAAACACATCTAGATTAGCAGCAGCAGCAGCTGGCTACAGAAGTTTAAGCTGCCTCTTTACGACAGCAGTTTCTTAAGGTAGTTGGGTTGATGACTGGTACTCGTTTAATAAACCTCCTAGCAAATTGAGAACATACGTCAACTGTTTAGGCTTGCTTCCTCCATCTTACTGTGCATGCTTCCTTCACAGTTAAGTGCTACTGTACTTTCTTTTGAAATTCAATATCGTATCTCTTAGTTCGATAGTTAGTTAGGAAATGCAAACTATCAAATTAAAGAAAATCTGAAAAAATTAATACAATAGTTTCTCCAGATTTTTTTATGTTCAAGACAATTTATCTTAAGTTTTTAGAGTTTATATCTTTTATTATTTATTTTTTGTATTTAAGTAAATGACGTAAACGTTCTGCATTTTTTAGAGAGGAAGAGGGAGCAGCGAAGCCTAAGAAAGCAAAAAAGTTCTCATTTTTGAATTTAAAGGTATAGCTTTTCCAACTCTTCTCTTTCTCGATCACATATCAAGGCGTTTTATTTTGCTAACTCTTTCTGCTTCCTTTTTTTCACACATATCGTTGACGTTGTCCCTTGCTATATGTCTTGAAGAAATTAGAGCTTTTGCAGGCATCCAAACTATATGTCTTGAAACCTAGAAGGATTCCATACTTTATTTTTTAAATTCTTGAGAAATGTCTGTTCTTTTGAGATTCTCATTCTATAACCTCCAAATCTTGGAACTCTGCTAATTTCAAAATTCAGAAGTTTTTAGATTAACTCTGAGTCAATATGAAATACTCTTCAACGCTATTTTTTTCTATGTCGTAGTTCCTGGCTCAGGCAGAACAAGAAGCCAAGATATGGTTGCCACAGAACCATTAATGAGAATGGTCGTACATTGTATTGATCGAATCAAATCATTCAAACTTGGCAAAGATGTATAAAATTATTCTTATTGATAATGTGAATCTGAACCACTTTCTGCCTATTTAGTATTTAATATCAGAGTCGATAAAGATTTAGGCCGTGGCCAACCGATCAAACATTTGAGATTGGCTTCGCAAGCAATGTTTGACCGTTTCGCCATGTTGCAAACACTGCTTGACTAGCAGAACTTGCTTGGCAATGCTTTTGAAAAACTCTAGAAACATTTTCAGCTTGCCGTAGGCAAAAAATGCTTGATGGGCAACGTTTTTTGATGTGTCCTAATGATAAAACACTTTTTTGGTGAGCAAATTTCAGATGTTGAACCAACAATGTTTGATCGTTTTGCCAGGGCCTTATTTTATAATACAGTTGGAAATATAATAATTGTTATTTAATTGCTTCGCAGACCAGAGCAAGAGTTGATAAGAAACGAAGAGAAGCAGAGGAATCTTTACTTAAACTTTCTCATGGTCAAAGACAAGAGGTGAATTGGTAGTTTTACACTTGTGACCTCCATCATGTTTGACGAATGGATTGTTTCACTTTGTTTCGTTTTTGTTGTTGTTTTAGGCTGCTATGACTCGACGTGAAGAGAAATTACGAGCAGAGAAAGAGAAGATGATGCTTGAAGAAGATCCAGAAAACAACGTCGCTTGGAAGTAAGAAAATTCTATCACTGAACTGAAATATTTTGATTTTTGATGCCATAATTTTGGCCTTATGCCAGGGACCAAGGACGTGGAATCAGCTGTTGTAACGTCTGTCTGTTTCTGGTGTTTATTCTCGTTTAGTGTGAGATGAACACAGTTTTAATATGTCAACATCAAAACCAAAAGACCGGCTCTGTATAGGCAGAAAGAGTTCGTTTCCTATTTTTATACGTCAGTTAATTCTTTTGTTCTTTTCGTCAAAACAGAACAGAACAAATTCAGCTTTACTTTTCTGATTGGCGTACATTTTGATCCGAATCTGGGTAAAACAACATTATTATTTTTATTGTTTATGATTCGTTAACTCTTTTTTGAAGGAGAAAGTATTGAAGAATGATATGAAGAAAAGAGGACCAAAAATGAAGCAAATGAAAGTCAGAATGTAAAGAAAAAAACAATTTAAAGTAGAAGAACATTTTTAAAGCAACTGAAAGAATCATAAATGTGATAAATTCTGTGAAGATTCCCAAATTCATAACACCATTATTTGAAATTATATTTATGGAGTTTTCTTTATTCTTGTCTGAGGCATTTGGGACAAATTAGACATCATGATCATCATCAAGATCATGACCATCATCAAGATCATGATCATAATCGATCATCATCACCATGATCTAATCAATCATCATCTTCGTCCTGGTCATCATCATCATCTTCATCATCATCATCAAGATCATCATAGTCATTATCATCACCATTCTGTCATCATTATCATCTGTATCACCAGCGTCATCATTGTCATTGTCATCATCATCAGGACGAGCAAGCACAGACATGGCTCGTGATAGCTGGTCGATAAATGTAACGTGGATGGACTCATTCAAGGGATGCCTCTGCGCGTGTAAAAGCCGAGTTCAGCCTGATTTCTATCAATTCTAATTGTTCCATTGTTGCAGATGACTGCACCAAGGACCCCATCAAAGGCTGTAGCACACGAGCATTTCTGAAGTAATGTAAATGAAAATAATTCATTCCTGCTTTTGTAATTGTATAATCGCGGTTTAAAAGTTCTTCGAGGAAAATAGCAGACAGCAAAATGATTTTCATTTGAACTTGGCGTTTTGCGAGTGAGAAAAATTACTCTGATCCTGGCCGGTCTGTTGCTGAGAACAATAACAAGCGACGGGCATTCGCTTTGTTGAATGTGCGATAACCTTGAGAGACCTCGGCATAATTACGCGCTTTGTTTTCATATGGAACTAAACCTTTGTAAGGGTTTCTTGCCCCACAGGGAATGGGAGCGCCATACTTACCCCTGTCCCAGGGCTTCGATTTCCGAACGGCGTTGGATTGAATTGATCTGATTAAAGACGTAGTGGGCCTATCTGACAAGCCATTAGGTACAGCGCGTCTCCCAAAATGAAAACAATAAACATTTTCATGTAAAAATAACACGAACATGCACAGAAGTGCATATGAAAAAATTAAAAAAATTTAAAAACTTTTGTGATCCAATCAGTGATAGTGGTAGTTTGAAATTCAGGTAGTTTAAGGGGATTGAAGTATTGAAGCATTGAAGTCTGAGAGTCAAAAAAGTAGCGCATGCGCCCTAAGTTTTAACCATCATCATCTGTATTTTCGGAAGAAATTCTATCAGTATCAAGACTATATCATTTGTAATTGTTCAGTGTCATGAGTTGGAAGTGAAAGCATAGGGGTATCCATTGCGTAAGCAGGTCTGGGGGCCGGATATTCCCTCCCCCGGCGGCTGGCGGAAGACTCATGGGGGGAATAGCGATTTCCTGTAACGGGAACCACCGTAAGATGCGACGCCTCAGCCACAGTGTTTCGGCATTGTGGATGCAAGTGGGGAGCATTCATCTCCAGCACTGAGCAATGTTTTTGCTTTTCACATAAGCAAGGGTGAAGAATAATTCAGCCAATCGGGATGGGGTTAACAAACAAATCTGCGCATGTTCGTGTTATTTTTACATGAAGTTTTTATTGTTTTCATTTTGGGTGGGAGACTCGCTGTATCTAATGGCTTGTGCCTATCTGTCGAGGTTTTCGGTTTTGCTGCTCCCATAATCACCTTCAAAAGGTTTAAAGAACGAAGCAGCATAGAATCAAGAAACAATTATAGTGTTGGTTAACCATTGAGGTTGGTTTGAACTTTAAATCAGTTGCGAAAGGTCTAGCCAAAAGTTGAGGAAAATCGGGCTCGAAGACAGGAGAGGGGAGGAGGCTAGGCCACAAGATGTCTGGAAGGAAAGCTGAGCTCGAAAGGAAAAGAAAGAGGCTTGAAGAAATCAAGAAAGCCAGGGAAGAAAAGAAAAAGGTATATCTTAGATATATAAAAATGATTTAAATCTTGACGGTTGATATTAATAATCTAATATGTAATCTAAATATCAATGACTTGATTTTTCATTTGCTTGCTTGATATTGATGAAGGGAAAGCCCCCCAAAGGTGAATTTGGGTGCATATTTCCAGAAGACTTTGGGTGCACAGAAAGGTTTCCTCCGTATTGAGCCCTTATACTTTGGCGCAATATTCGCACATAAAATTGGACAGATTCACCCTGGCATCCAGCTGCTATGTTCTGCAGTTAATCGAGACCTCAACCCTGGCTGTTACGCTACCGCAGCTGGGGCCTGAGCTCCGACCTTGCTGAGCTTCTGACACCATAAGCCAGCTGGATTAGGTCACTACACGACAGCACCTTCATCCACACTGCAGAGTTGGGCACTTGGACACCTGAGTTTTTAAATAGAACAATAGGCTAGCAATAGGATAGAACAGTGAGAGGGGGCCTCTCGCACACCTGAGATCTCATTGAAAAAAGCCATACTCTGTAAATGGGGCCTTCATTAATGACAGTAAAAATGAGTTCGTAATTTCATGCCATTGATGCTTGTTGTTGCATTTTGCATTTTTGCCTAGACAACTGCTTGGCTTGAGAACATTTAAATTATTCTTATTGTTTCTTGCAGGCAGAAAAAGTTGTTTCAAATCCACCATCTGCGGCTGCAGCAGCAGCACCAAGTGCAGGACTTGCAGCTCAAGCTGATATTGATGAACTATTGCAAGGCATTGACTTACCTTCGACCACAGCGGGTATATTAAGCTTGTTATTATTGAATGGTTTTTGAAAGGATCACATTTTACCTCTTGAAAATCAGCTTAAAATTATCATTTGTTTTTGTAAAGGCAGAAAGTTTCTTTCTAGTTGTCTCTACACCGCAAGTTGTGCCACAGGACAGTCAATCAATATCATCAGAGGACAGCAAACCAACATCACCTTTGTAAGTTTGTCTTTGTTTTGATGGGAAAATCTTTCTCTTTTCTAATTGTCTATCAAGTCAGGTCCTTACCATGTTCTAGATTTGGGCAATTATTATTTTATATGTCTTTAATTTCAGACCACAGAGATCTGCTCCAAAATTGTCTGTTGTTCAGCTGAATAGTGTTAATGTCCCACCAAAGGTAAGTGTTCACCATTCACTATTATTAAACTTGAAAAATATGTTGCTCTGAGGGTTTCTTGAAATGTTGGAGAAATTAGATAGAAAGAATGCTACATTTCGTCTATATTGCAACATATAAGATTTGCAAAAAAGGTCACTCAATTATCAGAAAACAAAAAAGTTAAAAATAAAAATTGAGACATTAGACTTTCTATATTGTACTTTTTAATGATGCATCAAAATTTGATATTTTTACCATATTTTAGGAATTTGTATCATATTCAAAAGAAACACAAACTGTTGAGATTCAGTCAAATGAACAAGAAGGTGGGAGGCATTTTCTTTTCCATGAATTTTTTATTATAACCATTAATATTAGTGTAGATATATTCAGATTTATTATCATGGCTGTTTCTTACACAGTATTAGAAGATAATAATCTCTGCTTACCATGACAAGCCTGAATAAGAATATTTATTAGGGCAAAAAGACTCTGTCCATCTCCCATCTGATTCGTTAAGAAATTTGTTGCTGTCTCTATGCATACAATGCTGTACAGTTCTTAAATCATAGCAATTCATTTCATTGGTTGTAATGTAAAGCCAATGCAATTCAATTAAATGCTTTATCACTTAACATTGGGCTTCCTCTGCCTTTTGCGTGTCATCCTGAGCGACAGGGATGCGTTCATGTTGTGCCCCCCCTGACGTGAGGGCGACTTTTTTGTTCTCATATTATCGTTAGTGACGAGGAAGACCGGGGCACTAGAAAATCATCAAGTAGCGGATATGGGAACATGTTTTAAACCGTGTTCCCATCGTAGGCATCGTTCAAAATACATGTTGCCATATTCAAATTCATCTTCCTATTACATCTCAAAAGACAGACACTAACCTATGTTTTTAAATCATAGATGAGCAAGAAATTAGAGATGTTGTTATCAAAGAAGAACCAGTTGATGATTTGAAAAATCAAGAAAAAGAAGAGGAGAAGAAGAAAGCAGAAGAACGAAAAGAGGAAGGTAAAATGATCGAAATTACTCCATTTCTTTCTTTATTCGTTGTTTTATAAATATGCTTGGAATGCTAGACTATATTTGAGCCACTCTTAATTGTTGCACTCATTCAAGCTAAGCTGTTTGCGTTGTCTACTTGGTATCAAATGCCAAGATCGTGTCTCCAACATCGTTGTCTTAAAGGGAGCTGATCTACCGCCTATGTACCAACTGTTAGACCATTCGCAGCAACGTTGGGTCGGGCATGTGTTGCAGATAGGTGATGGACGCTTGTTGAATTTAGTTATTGATTGTGAAATGTTTTATTACAGTTTCAAAAGCATTAGAAATCAGTGAAGAACAGAAGCAGAACATTCTGAATTCTCAAGACTTTTCCTACTTCTTCGATAAAGCAACACGATTAATTGAAAAGCAATCAACGAAAATGCTGATGTTTGTTTTGATTATGGAGGAGCTGGAGAAGATGTTGAAGGGTAAGATAAATATACACTTTCTAAATAAATCTGCTAAGCTCAATGCACGATCTATGAAACATTTTTAAATTGTTTTAACTGCGAATATACTGCGATTGGCGTAGCTATCACGTTTGATAGGATATGCATCCTAGACTGCAAACTACAGACATTCAACTGAGCTAAAGAGCTCAATGAAATCGCCGAGTATCTCTGAGGGTTTTTTACCGTTTTGCATTACGTTCGGCTTACCTTTTACCATACCATACGTATTTATTTGTTTTACAGTAGGATAGATTTTTCCGCAAGTGGCAAATCAAAATGGATGGGATTTGAACCCAAGACTGCATGACAAGGGAGCCAGCGACGTTACCACTGAGCTATAGAGCTCAATGAAATCATCGAATAACTCTCCAAATCATACAGCCCAAGACTCTCCTCCCGTTTCGCTTTGCGTTTCCGCTATGCTAAACCTTCTTCAGTGCTATAGATATTTACATATATTTGTCATCATTGGCAAAAACGAAGATAAATTTTCCCACAACTGGCATACTACAATGGATGGGATTTAGGCCTGGACTACATGGTCAGAAAGCCAACGACAATTCCACTTAACTAAAGAGCCCAGTGCTCTCCATATCATACAGCCAGAGGTTTTTCTCCCGTTTGTGTTTCTGAAATCTCCCATTAAATGTTGTACGCCACTTGTGGAAAATCTATCTCGCTGTTTATATTGCCATAAATACCGAGTATTCTCTAATTTTCTTATCATTTTGATCTTATTAAAGGGACAATGAATCGGTAGCAAGGCTTTCATTACATCGCAAGTTCTTTGATGAAAGATGGTCCAAACATCGTTGTGTAACTTGCATGGATTGGTCGCTTCAAGTAATGATTCTTTTTCACTTTCTCCGACATAATTATCGTATTCTATTTTTAATTTACTCCTGGTTTTCATAGAGCCACTGGTGGTCGTTGACTTAACTCATTACATGAGTTTTAGTGATCGCTGGATCGCTATTTATCGGACGCTCAAACTGTACTGGCTGAAGTGAACAACAACAACAACAATTCTATTCAATTCAGTTCAATCTGAGCAAAAGTCAGGGACTTGTGTATCAAGTCTAGTCGTTGATAGTCCCTTGCAGTCGTTGTTGTGTTGTACTTCGAATTTCTGCAGACCTGATTCCATACAGCATGTTTGCAGGATGATTGATCACAAGTGAAACTTCCATACAATCTTTAGCAGTCGTTGACGGTCTTTGAGGTTTATTGATTCCCGCAATTTCGACAAATCTTGCGAAAAACGAAGCGAATGGTGAGAGACGTTTCGGTCGTTGGAGTCTTTTCGTCAAAATGTTTTAGCCCTTGACAGTCTTTAGCAGTCTTTCAAAGTCGCTGCGAGTCGCTGGAAAGATGCGCAGTTTATTTGTCTGTAGGAAACTTTTGAAACTTTTCCTCCTAAGTATGCCATTCATTCAAACGGTCTGTCAAATCAGAAGATTGCCATGAATTTGCCCTAAAAGAAAGCTAACTGTATTTGCTTTGTTTTATTTATATATTTTACTATATTGTTTGTATTTTGATTACAGTATCCAGAACTTCTCGTCGCGTCTTACAATCAAAATGAAGATGCCCCTCAAGACCCTGATGGCATTGCTTTAATTTGGAACATGAAATATAATAAAACATCACCAGAGTATATATTTCATAATCAGGTAAATGTTTCAGCCTATTTGTTAAATGTTTAAAATTCAAGCAGTCATTTAGCCAACTATAGAATTTTGACCCTACTAGTCCGTAGAAGACTCGTTGGCACAAACCATAGTCTGATACTAGCATAGCTTTTCTGTAATGGTAAGGTACATGAGGACATCCTTTTCATCTGAGAATAATGTTGTTGTTGGCAGTTTTTTATTGCTGCAAGTTTGTTTGAGTCTTTCATGAACGAATTTCGTAAGGGGGTGGGGGCTCAGGAGGGTACATGACTTATGGATGGATGGGGATGTGTTGCCGAGGTTTAACAGACCCATCCATTTATAATGTAGGCAAGCCCCATTATTATAGGTAATAACAAGCGAAACATGAGAGTAATATGACGTTCTTGGCCTTTATTACGTGCAACTGCACAACGAACATCTTCGACGCAATGTCAACAGTATAGGGACTCAAATAAATTGAACTTACTAGTTTTCTTCAATTTTCCAATCTATTTTATGGGGTCAGGGCCGAAAATCTACCCATATGAGCAGAAAATACCCGTACGAAAATTATATTATGTATCAGAGGGGGTGGGGATTTCTCTGCTGAAGCTTTTGTAGATACTCTAGTGGTTTGTGTGTTTGTAGCTGTTGTTGTGAAAAAGTTTAAAATTTCAGTCGTTGTCTCTCTGCAAAGCTTTCATGTGCATGAGCAGGAAGAAGGATAAGTGTTATTCGAATCTGAAATAGAAGTGACAACTTGGGGTTTTCTCAAAATGCAACCAAACTACTTTCTTATTTAGTTATCGAATCTTTAAGAAAAACGTGTAAAATTGAAGTATAACTTGTTTTATCTTTATTTTTTAGTCAGCAGTCATGTCAGTTTGTTTTGCGAAATTCCATCCGAATCTTATTGTTGGTGGAACATATTCTGGTCAAATTGTTCTTTGGGATAACAGAAATCGAAAGAGAACGCCGGTTCAGAAAACCCCTTTGTCATCAACTGCTCATACGGTAAGCTTGCTATAAGAAAATATCATATGGCGAACACTAGGATAGATTTCTCAACAAATGGCATACCATGACTGATGGGATTTGAACCCAAGACTGCACGATAAGAAAGCAAACCACGATTCCACTGAGCTATAAAGCTTCATGGAATAGCCGAGTAACTCTCTGAGTCATACAGCCCAAGGCTTTCCCCCCATTTGACTTTTTTGTGTTTCGGCTATGTTGAGCCTTCTTCGGCACCATGCATATTTTTTTTACATATTTTCATGAATGGTGAACACTAGGATAGATTTTTCCACATGTGGCATACAACAATAGATGGGATTTGAACCCACCCAAGACTGCATGATCAGAGAGCCAACGACGATTCCACTTCTATCTCTCTACCAAATGCTACCTTGCCTTCTCTAAGAAGATTATGACAGGATGACTGACCATAGTGGAAAGTCAATTATTCATTCTCTGATACATCATCGAGGCAAGGCCTTATTTCTTTGTAAAACAACCTCCATACAACAGACAATAATCTTGGTCCCACCGCAGAATACTCCCTGTTCCCCACCCCCCACCCTTAGTCGACTGCAATGGAGCCGTTCGAAAAGAAATGTGGAAAAACGATAAACTTGCCCGAAGTCCTTAACTTCCGTGCACTTTGAATTGAATTTATGTTATTGTTGTTTCTTCATTTAGTTTAAGCGTCCAGCAATTCAATTCAATAGCGATAACTGCGACTCTGGCAATAAGTTTAGAAAAACAAATGGTCTGAATGGTCTAACAATTTTGCTTAGGACCATTGGTTTTTGTTCATATTGTAATTTTCATTCTTTTATTTGTAGCATCCAGTGTATTGTATAAATGTCGTTGGAACACAAAATGCTCATAATCTTATCACGGTATCCACTGATGGTCGAATGTGTTCTTGGAGTTTAGATATGCTGGCACAGCCACAGGTAAGAGAAACTAAGTTTTAACTAAAAACAAATTACAACCCCAAGTTTAGACCCCTTTATGAGTAAGATTTTCCAAATCTGTCGGTTTATTCTGAGGGCCTCTTTGATAAGGCACTCGGGTGTCAGACGTCCATATGTCTAAAAATGTTCCCGCTAGAGCTCGGAACTTTGAAGTTGTGCCCTACTCAAAGACTATTAACAACTTAGGTTCATAATGATATTTTTGTTTGAATATAGGAGACAATGGACTTACAACACAAGCAATCAAAGCCTGTTCCAGTGACAAGTATGTCATTCTTATCAGGAGATGTAAACAATTTTGTAGTCGGCAGCGAAGATGGTGCTGTGTATACTGGACATCGTCATGGAAGGTAGTAATCAAGTTTTAGAGCTTTTCTTCTTTTTTCTCGATTTCCTGGAGAACCCTGAAGAGGGGGGGGGGTTGGCAGACTGGGTAGTTGCCCGGTGGTTCAGACTTATATTATGTCCATTAATGGTGAGGTCCACAATTAATATTATTATGTGAGCTTTTCTTTGTTTAAAAGGGTGTTTGTTACAAGTGGAACAATTTTATAATGAGACAAATAGGACGGTTTCAGTGAGAACAATGTTTCCTTGATAAGTGGGCTTGTTAATCCTTTCGTTGAGGACGGGGCCGGCACCCTAATCTTTTCTCCGGAGCGACGTAGCTATTCAGCTCTTTAGTGATGTTTTTGTTATTCATTTATGTTATCTTTTTAATGTTAATAATTTCTTTCTTTATAGTAAGGCTGGTATTGTTGAACAGTTTGATGGTCATAATGGTCCTATTACTGCAGTTAATTATCACAGCGTCCCTGGCCAGGTAGACCCTTACCTTATTTTTCTTAATAATTGAAACCAAAAGCCTCAAGCCACCTTCGTTAAAGAGCCTAAGCTCCCAATGATCGTACTAACTGTTTTGAATTTCCCTTTTAGATCGACTTTTCTCATCTTTTCCTGACAAGTTCATTTGATTGGACCTTGAAATTATGGAGCAATAAAGTAAGATCATTTTCAACAAGTATATTTTCTTTTTAAGCCTCGAATTTGATATATTCTTTAGAAGGACATAAATCGTGTACAACATGTCCAATTTTCTGGAACTGTGCTTCCAAAATTTCGTCAATTATTAGTCGGCAACTAGTTCTGACTGTTCGCAATGTCGAAATAAGTTCTGCGTGGAATTTGGAATGTCATTAATGCAAAGTGTAAATAATATTGAGCCTAGAACTGATCCTTGTGGGACACCCTCAATAAAAGCGCTTTTAAGCTTAAAATTGACAGGACTAAACATCAGAGAATGCATATCTGTCAAATGCCACACCATTAAAGTTACAAATATCCTACCACCCTGCTCTGAATCGTTCATACAACGTATGCAGCATTAGTCACTTGCTCTTCTAACTTCTGTGAATTTAAGCTAGATACTATGTTGGTTATCTCTCCATTTTAGAATCAGAAGATGCTGTACTCATTTGAAGACAATGGTGATTATGTTTATGATGTCCAATGGTCACCGATTCATCCAGCATTGTTTGCTGCAGTTGATGGAATGGGAAGACTGGACCTTTGGAATCTCAATAAAGACACTGAGGTTTGTAAAGCGCTGATGATTTTAAACAAATAAGCATGCTTGTTAATAAGCAAACCCAATTAAGAAGGGCTTTCTTTAATGTTTATCGAGTCCCAGTGGAAGTAACTGCTAAAACATTGCTGTAACAAGCTAGATTCAAGAGTCCGTACTGTCTATTTGTTGGTGATGGGGACAGACGCCACATCGATTTTGGACTGTCAAAATGGCCTAAATTGATATATGCCTAGGAAGTTGGCATTGTCTTATCTAGATTCGGTTAGGTTTCTCTTCCTCAATTTCGCTGAAATCCGCTTCTGCTCGAGAAAATTCACGTTCGAATCCCGTTTTCAGAACCTTACTCGCTATAGAAATATGGGTTCAAAATTGTTCACTTTCTGATTGGTGCATGTCGTCCCGCACCTGTCTTAAACAGCTGTTTCTGTTTGTGACTGGCGTTGATACTCTGAAGAATGCCAGACGAAAAATGGATTGAAGTATGTTCAAACATGTTTTGCTATTGCTTTCATTTTTGAAGTTTTGTAGCTACAACTCAAAGACCATTGATGATTACTTTCCTAAGGTTCCAACAGGCAGTTAAACAGTAGATGCAATTTAGCTGCAATTTAGCCTCTCTAGCTGCTATTCATTGTATTACTCTTTAACATGAGCTCTAACCGTTGTAGCGATGATCTTTTTCTGTAGGTTCCTACAAGCAGTGTAACAATAGAGCCTCTTGCGGCAATCAATCGTGTTCAATGGGCTGGATCAGGTCATCAAATTGCGGCAGGTGATGACGATGGTTATATTTACATATATGACGTAGGAGAACAACTTGCTGTGCCACGTGCTGACGAATGGAATCGATTTGTAAATACATTACAAGAATTGGAAGCCAATCAAATGAATCTATCATCAATGGATGTTGCAGGAGCCAAACAGATTCCACCTTCAAGTTATATATCGCCTGTTCGTATGTAGCTAGAATCATATGGACACCTGTTGAAGTAACTTCCTTTCTTTTTAGAGTAGATATCGTATCGGAACAGTCTTTCTTACGTAAATGATTAATGAGTTAAAGGAGCCAAACAAATCCCACATCCAACTGATATATCGCCTGTTCGTATGTAGAATTACATGGACACCTATAGAACTAACTATCTTTCTTTAGAGTAGATATCCTGTCAGAACAATTCTTCTTACGTAGTTTTACCAATTAATGAGTTCAAATTGCTAGTGTCCCCATTTATACCTCATTCAAACTACTACCATTTAAACCATCTTAAGGTTAACTAGTGTCTCGTTTTGATTGGTCAGTCCAGCGATTCGGATTTATCTGATTGGTTGAACTTTTACCCTGTTTAAATGAGATGGTGTAAGAGGGTCTCGAATCAGTAAGAAATCCGTACATTGTATTAACGTATCCTTGAGCCCCATGCTACTTAAGTTTATTTGGTAGGATATATGCAATAAAATTTGATACTGAAGAAGGCGGAGGTAAACAATTTCTTTGTTTGTTACACTCTGATGAAAACAAAGGTTTGTGGCAGGCATTAGTGTGGCAAATGTTGATTTTCCCCCCCGCCTTCTTTAGTATCAAATGTTACTTAAGCAAATGAACACTTATCTAACCGACAGAAATGTATCAAGAGACATGAATCCTACATTTTTGGTCTTTTTTCTTTTTAAGATATTAATTTATTGTTGTGCCTAATCATAAAATTATTCAGAAATGGTATGATACATTGTGTTCTATTATCTCTCTTATTTCCTGTAAAACTGATATTCTATGATCAGAAAAGGCGAAATGCTCGATCAAAAAAATGAAAATATCATTCAGACTTATTAGCTACAAGGGTCGTCTGCAAGCTTTCCAAGTTCTAGAGCCATGAAGGAAAAGCCACGCCATAAAATGAAAAGATGAGACAATGAATCAACAACTAATTCTATTGGTCATCCCGCTGCATTCCGTTAGCTGATTGGTGCTCAAAGACAATACCAATCCAGCTTCATTTCGGATTGGTGTATTTCGATCCACATTTTCGTTTATACTCTTCCTTAGTCAATTGTTTCGCTCTGTTTCTGAATTGTATACTCTGAGGCGTGTTAGAAGAAGAACATGAAACAAAGTTTTCGAAGAAGTATGTCCAAAGATCTTTCCGCTTTTCTGGGCAATTTTGAAATCTGGTTGATGCCAATGCACACAAGAATTCTGGAGCTGTACAATTTCTGGGACTGCAGCCCGGCCCAAGGTACTAATCCTACATAACACGCAAGTCGCCACTACAATTCGCGCTCCCCGTTTTCATTTACCACCTTAACTTTGCGGCGAAGCTATTGTCCTGTCGAATGGGTTCACTTGCTGTGATTGGCTGCAAGGAATAAAGTGTGGTTGTGCGTGCAAAATTTCGCCCTTGTTGCCTTGTTTCCTTGTGCGCAAGCCCTTTTGTTTTGAAGCACTGAAGCGCAATTTTCAAAATCGGCCTGACCTTTGTCCCTTCGTCCTTCGAATGTTCAACAAATCGCAATGGCTTCCCCAGCTTGGAAAGCAGAGTCAAAAGTTTTTCATCAAAAATTAGCAATATCAAATGATATCTACGGTGTTCATTATTCTGAACCGAAATAGGTTTGTTTCTTAACTATTTTTATTGCTTATGCAGATATAAATTGCACCTCATGACGCTAAACCTTGTGGATCTTTTCGTGAACGTGAAGCTAAAACAATAGGCCTAGCCAAGGCCTAATCCATCTCACATCACTATTTTGTCTCTCCTAATTCGTTAAGCGTTGGATAAAAAGAAATTCAAACTGGAAAATTTTGAAATTGAGGTTATCTTTGAACAACAGAACTCATAAATATTTCAAATGTAGTGTTAACTTAAATATTGCATTAGTTAGTTGGTACCTACCTAACTAAGTTGCGTTATCTGGAAACGTTATTTAAAAAATTTTACATGATGGTAAATAATGCGATAAAGAAAGCTTAATATATTCCACATTATATTCATAACACAACAAAACTTCAATATTTACAATCTCGAAAAATTATTTATAATTATCAACCATATACAGAATACTAGTTATAGGCTTACTTGGGCCCTGTCTAAAGGATCAAACATTGCTTGTCAAACATTTGAAATTCGCTTGTCTGTCAGGCAATGTTTGAACGTTTTGTCACGTCAATAAAGCAATCAGAAGCAGATTTTGCTGGGCAAAGTATTTGAAAAAACTAAAAATGTTCTTGCTTGGTACAAGCAAAAAATGTTTTATGAGAAATGTTTGACAATGTTGCGCAAGACAGTAAACGTTTTGCTTTACAAGCAGAATTCGCTGGGCAATGTTTTGAAAAGTTCAGAAAAGTGGAAACATTTAATTGCTTGATGCAAGCAAAAATGTTTGATTAGTAATATTTGATACGTAACCAAACGGGAAAGCATTTTGTTTGACATGCAAACTTCAAATGTTTGACCAACAATGTCTGATAGATTGGTAAGGGCCTAACGCAGGTATATGCTGCTTGCTGTAAGTTTCAAACATACAGGGCGAAAATATAAGAAAAATTATCAAAGCCTAATTGTAATAAGATCTAAAAGCTGTAAGAATAGCCATGCGATGCGTAAAAATTAGTTCTTGTGTTTCTCTCAAATCTTTCAAAGCCGCTATTATCAAAGTGTCTGAATTTTGGCTGATTCTGTGTAAATGTTCCATCAGATGGGACATGGACGTATGGAAAGCAAGCGTTCGGATCATTGAGATTACTTATAGATTTATCATCTTCTTGTTCTATTGACTTGCTTGGCAATCTTTTCAAATATATTTTGTTGATAATAGCATCAAGTTCTTGTAGATCTTTCTGTGTTATCACTGACTGATCATCCGATTCTGCGAAATTGTTAAAATAATGTAAAACTCGTGAAATCTTTTCTGTTTTCACTTCTTTTTCTTTTTCTACTTTCTTCTCCTTTTTATTCTCTCTTTTTAGTCTCATCCTCCGATTTTGAAACCAAATTTTGACTTGTTTCTCATCGATTTCCAATCTCATTGCAATTTCTCCTCTTTTTGTGCTGGATAAATATGGCGTTGTATGAAACTCTTTTTCAAGCTCAAATAACTGTCTTTGTGTGTATTTAAACTGTTTCTGACTTTCAGATTGGGATCTCCGATGCACTGGACTTTTCGATTTCTTATTAGCCTCCATGTTTTCTTGCTCTTTTTTGGATTCTTTCCCTGCGAAAATAGTCGTCGTTTGATTAGCCTAAAGTACGCTCTCAAAATGCAGTCTACGATACATTATTGGCAGTCTGCTAGACATACTATATTGTGCGACTTCTAACTCCAACACTAGATTAGATATTCTCTTACAACCGTTACAGTACGGAGGCAATCGGCCTACCGCCATTTTGGCACTTGAAGTGCGGACGCAGTCTACCGCGTGAAATTTTTTAACGCGTTTTTGTCTTTCAAAGTATGAACTTCTTACTTGAGTTTTGCGATGGCTAGACTTATGTCGCCAGCAAAGGCACTAAGATAAAATTTTCACAAAGTCAAAGCGAAGATTTTAAACTAAAAGTGAGTCAACCAAACTAGCGAGAAAGCGGTTGAGGGTCGGAAAATGTCCGACATGAAACGATAGCGAAGTTAGATGTGTTTCAAGGGTTGTAGGATCGGATCTTTTACTTTCTTAACCTTATTACAAGCTACTTGCTTATTAAAAGTTCTATTTTATTAAAAGATGTATTTTAGTTGAATAAAAAGAAGTATAAAGGAGAGAAACGAAGGGAATGTTTTGGGCGTTTGAGGCGCGCTTCGATTTCGGACAGCATGGATGAAAAGGCAGCTCTTTCTTGCAATGATTAACTACAAGGATTCGTCCTTAAACGCGAAATTGAATAAACTTTGAGAATAAATAGTTGTTTCAGCATAAAATATGTGACTCGAGTTCTGATAAGAGCAGTTTTTTAACATTTTTGAAAGAAATGAAACTGATCGAGGCTTGATGCCATTTTGTTTGCCTTGAGGCGAAGCACTGCCTTCTTGCCATGAAATTTCAAAATAATGCCTTGGATAGGTTCAAAAAGAGATGAAATACCTAATGTTGAGCTTCTAGTTCTTTAGATAAAATAGTCTTAGATAAAAAGACAGTAAAACTGGGCCGTTAGTTTGGTTTTTTGAAAGCGTACCTTCGCGTCAGAGAAAACGCTCTTCGAAGGAGAAGAAAAGTGGGGAAACTTAGCTATGTAAATATGAGGATAAGATACCTTGTATTTTTTTTCTGTATGCCAACATCCATGGATAAACAGTAGAATTTGTGTTTTTGTGTGTTTTCTTTGCTTTCTTTCCATCTGAATTTTCATGATGATCAAAATCGGCATTTTGGTTCTTGCCCTCGTCTGGGTCTTCATGCTTTCGTTTGCGCGATGCCAGATTATTTTTGTGACCACATAATGATTGACTCGACACTTCCAGAGTATTAATCTCCTTGTTAACCTTTGAGTTCAGCATTTCCTTACAGCTCATCTCAAAATGAAGATTTTGAACTCTGAATTTCAGTGTCCGTGATGGTGTGTCCGATCGCTCGGTCCTATGATGCTGAGAATGTGGAAAAGTACGTCGCTTGTCTCGGTCAGAATCGCTTTTGTTTTTTAACATTGATGGATGAACTGAGTATGATCATGCATCAATTCAACCAATCAGATTGCAGCATCAATGCATGCCTTTCAACTTCAAGCCTTGCCTGTCTCAATATTTAGTAATTCAATAATTACTAATAAAAATATTATAAACCTTAAAAACATCCAAGAAACTAAATTCTACTATCCAGATTTCAATAAGAAACTAATTCTTGATTTCTTTTATTTGCGCTTACTTATATACGGTCCTTTTTGGTGCGATTTCTAGATCCCAGTCCTCTCTATTTACGTCATCTTGATACGAGTAGAAAAGACCCGCGGAATATCATATTTGCAATTGCGACATTGATGGATGAGCATGGCAGACATTCCGCCACATCTGCGATAAAAAATATAACAAAGCGGATACAAAGGTTTCCTGGTCAGCCATTTTTATTCAGAACGAGAATTTTGAAACGCCTGCGCAAAATTTCACGTTTCCATTGAACTTCAAACGTTACAAAAAACTTTATCGTTTTCCGTTGTCGTTTTGAAACATTGTTGCGATTGAGTGCTATCCATTATTACAAATGCCTGTACAAATAATTCCATTTTTACTAAACCTTTGAGCGGCAAGGCAAAGCACTTGCTAAGACATGTACGCGACTATCAAACAACTGAGATTTTCTATGCTTATTTTCATTATTTAGTTAGTTATTTTCTGTACGACGTAAAAATCAAACCACAGCGGCTCCCAGAGATGACTCACAGCGCAAACGAAATAACATGCTCCAACCTAAGATTGATTAAATGCGATTTGATTCATTTGCGATGAGTTGTTTAATCAAGAGTGAGTGATTTTAATCAGTTATCTGGCCTTACAGTATAACCATCGACATTCAAATTCATTCAGGAAATTTTGTCATTTTGCAAAGTTTTCAACTCGAATTAACCTTTTCCACCTTTCGGAAGAAACGATTTTCCCCTCGGAAAGACTCGTCTCAAAATAAATTTTCGCATGTACGTTGAACCTTTTTATAAATTGCTTAGTTCTGCAGTAGAACTTCGTAAATTTTTATCAACATGTTAAAGCCAGTAAGGAAATAAAGAAACGTTATATTTATAACGGTTGTATTTACAACATCTTGTGACTTCTCTTTTTATGAATGGCGAGTTTTTCGGACATCAATATTTTTGAAGATCGGGTAATAAGAAATCAAATGCGTTTTCATTATTTGAATCGATGTTTTTTTTCTTTTAAGGGACATTTATCGAGGGTTCAGTTTTAAGGAAGCATTTAAAAATTTTTTAGACGACCAGGATAGATGCACCATGGGACCATTATCATACATGGCCTGTTTTTTTTAAATTAGCAACTGGTCAATCAGGACAATAAGCGACTAGGGCTGAGATTTTGTTAAAATTTTTGGCGAAATAGCTTTCTTTATACAGTACATCCTTGCAAACTTGTCAATTGCATTGAAAAGCCAGAAAAGAGCCAAAATAAGAGGTTTTAAGGGGTACCAGTCATTCTGTCAGGGCTGGAATTCTGGATATACATACTGTTTATTAAGCAGGTCTTGAGGGCTGGACCAAAGTCCAGTTGCTTGTTGAAAAAAGTGTAATTAAACTCTGCAATTAG
>JACTAT010000002.1:7092730-7106561 GCA_014526335.1 Chrysaora quinquecirrha
AAAGTGTTTCATGTAAAAAATATTCCGCCAAAAAGCAACGAATGTTACTAAACAGGAAATAATTGTTTATCATAACAGACTGCATACTGATAGGCAGCTCATAAAATCACGTGATCTAAACCAACTGCAGAGATTTCCTTGCATGACTGTCTGTATTTTGACAAAACTCCCAGTTTGTTTCCCAGCTAGTTTGATCGATCATATATCATTATCTGATCATTATAGTTTATCGTTAGGCCCTGGGCAAATGAACTGAACATTTCAATGAAAATTTCCTGAATTTTTTCAGCCTCTTTTTCATGCAATTTTTTTGGCGCGAAATTCGAGATTTTTAATTGAAAACACTGAGAAAGTTCCCGTATATCGGATAAATGTTCAGTGTTTGTTCATTTGAGTGGCCAAATGAACTGAACATACCACTGAACAAATTTTGTTCATCAATCATTTTTTACTCCGATCAAACATTCACTGTTCAGTCACTGAACAAGGTGATCAAGTGAACTGGATTTTTCACTGAACCTCAATGTCCAGTGAAATGTTCAGTTCATTTGTCTAGGACCTCACTTAGTTTTTTGGTTTTTTTTATCCTCTGAGACACTAACAAAAAGCAAACTAAGGAAATGCATAAAAGAAAACCACCCAGCACAAGGAAACATGCGAATTTATTCTCAAGAAGGAATCGTTATGTGTACATCCAAAATATTTTCTGCAAATATTACAGCATGTAGATTCTCGTAAATTTAAATCTATACAAATGCATTTCAAGGCGAAGTCAGTCCTTTAAGTCAATCCAGTCAGACCACGTTTGTGTCAAGGCACCCCGATTGGCTCTCTTTAATACGCAAAAATTTCAATTGAACTGAACGACAAGGAGCTTTGATATGTTGGGGTACTTGGTTGGCAAATTTTGGAAACTAGCCGGCAAAATTACGGGTGGTACACCCAACCACGCCCGATGCGCCTGCAAATGTATCCCTCGGTTAGACTGGCTACACACGTCCCCCCTCGCTGTAGTTGCCGTTTTTAAAGTTTATTACAGCGACCTATGAGTTCCCAGGAGCATAACAGAGACTTGTGTAGCGAGTATTTCTCTCGGTTCGGGCAGCCAGAAGCCCCCAGCAGCAATCCTGCTTTGATGGCAGAATCTTCCTGAGCTTTATTTGAAAAACTCAAAAGCATGTTATTGACGAAACATGAAACATGTATATAGATATCCATAAGTATATATAATAACTATCATTAATAAGAATTAAAAGCTTGTTAGTAAACGATACTTTTTAAAAATTTATAAAAACGAAACAATTTATCTTGTAAACATTTAAAACAATGTTATTAATGTATTAAAAGTTAAAAACTTTTTAAACACTTCATCCTTTGAAGTCATTTTTCTTTGATTTCATTCTTCGGTTTTGAAACCATATTTTTATCTGCCTCTCTGTCAAATGGAGGCTGATAGACAATTGACTTCTTCGTTCTTTTGTTAGGTATTGATTATAAAGGAATTCTTTTTCTAGTTCAAGGATCTGGAAACGAGTGTAAGTCATTCTTTTTCTGTGACGTGTAGGATGACGTACTTGCCACGGAACGAATTCCGTTTCTGAAAAATATGGAGAAGAAAAATTATTTCTTTGCTGAACTAAGGCCCTGGGCAAGCGATCAAAAAATGGAATCAAGGGTAGGAATCCAGGAATAAATGGTGGATGTTTGACTGTTTGAGATTTCTTTGAAGTTTGAAGGTTTTGGCTACATTACAAAACATTGTTTAAATAAGCTGAATTCAGTGTTCAATGTTTCGGCGTTGGAAAACCCATGAAACATTTTGCTTTTCCAGCAAATTTCAGCTGTTCGACAAACATTGTTTGAACAATTGTTCATTACCCATGTAACATTTATAAACGGCTGGATACACTCAGGGCTTTTGGTAAATATTCATGCTGTTTGTGACCCCAACTGGAAAATATGACAGTCAATCTGCTGCAAGTTTTGCTATTTCTCATAAGCTGATTGCTAACTGCTGAGCTCATTAGCGTTGCTCAACCATAAAAAAAACAGCTAAGTTAGGTCCAGAGTCCAGAGCAAACTATTTATAAAATATTGTTGACCAAGGGTCTTTAAGATCGCTTGTTAAACAAGCTTGTAGAACATTTCCCCCGTCAAACATTTTTCCCTTGTGACAGACAGAAAATTTATTGGGGGCTTTGCCAAAATATTGCTTTGCGAGCTTTGGAAATTTTTCTTGTTAGGTTGTTAAGCAATGTTTTACGACGTGGCAAAACTGGCAAACATTGCTTGTAACGCAAATCTCAAATGCTTGACCCTGAGCAACAATGTATTGATCGTTTGGCCAGGGGATTAGGGACTGTTGTAGCCATCTTATTATTTAAAATACTCTGAAATAGAAATGGGAATTGGCTGAGGTACTTCGTCTCCAATCTCGGAGAGCGATTGAATTGTCGCAAACCAAGTAAAATGCCTCAGAGAGTCTATTATGTCAGCACTGGGTCAGCAAATTTTTCTATGGTGTATAGGAAGGCCTATCTAGATGATGAAGTAATAAGGGAAAAAATTTGTATGATTTGAATGTAGAAACCGAAGAAGATGCACCAAAATAACGATTTCGAAAAATATATATTTTTTGAGCTCAGCTTTAAAGTCCTTTTTGTGTTCCCAGCAATGTTAATTTGACAACTTGCATATAGATTTTCAATTTACTTGGAGAAGTTTGAGAGATGTGACGGGACTTTGGTTGCTTATGCTTTTATGAAAAACTGCTTTTCTCTGTTCTCTGCAACACGATTTCAACTAAAAGTTTTTTGCTTTCAAAAGCAAAAAAAAAGAATATTGCCATGGAAAGTAACATTTTTCGATCTGGCTTGACATTTGTTTCAAGTCGTTTTGCAGCTATATATCTCTTTGATAACATGTGATGATCATTTCATAAAGTAACACTTTGTCTTGACGAAGATAGAACTTGGACCACACTGGTTGATATACTGAATCGTTTTTCTGTCTTAACCTTTCTGTCTATACATACATTCTCTTTCATTCTGTACAAGGAGGGATTTGACTGTGATGGTGATGGGGAATTTTCTGAACAAATGAACAGTGAACTGGACCGAAAATGGGTGGGACCAGAAAAACACGAATAAAAAACAGATTTTAGTGGAGGGAGAGGGAGAATCGAGAATACAAATCTTTTTAGATAAGTGAAAATCTAGAGAATCCTGTCTTGTGTTTGAGCCACTTAGTGGGGACCGAGGAAATAATGGCTGACCCTCTATGAAAGAGTTCCTGATTGCCACACCTGTTTAATCAAGTAACATATAAGTAGGAAGATATCAGTTGTTATAAATTTGAAAGGAACAGCTGGGATAGGAGTTTTCGTGATATATAAGACACCCATAAGACATGACAAGATTATCATAGACCATTAATGTCAGTACTATGCTATAGTCTGAACCTAAATGAAAATTTATGACTTTTTGGCGTTCCAGGAAGCCAATCCCATAAACAGAGGCTAGACAATGATTTATAATATATTTAGTTACCTGGTTTGACTTGTTTGGTATGTTGCATTGATGGCTGCATTGAATTGGAGAGTGGTTCATTTTGTTGGCCATTATGGTGAACTGTGAACGAGTACTGCATTGTCCTTTGGCTTGTGGTTGACCTTCGATGTTGGGGTGCCATCATGTTTAATCTTCGATCGTCGAATTGGCACGAGTAAGAAGAGCCTAATGGATTTTCTTCATAATGATCCGCGAATGTCGAGTTCCCATATTCTACTTGTGGTATGTCTCTCATTATTGGGTAAGGGTATCTTTGAGATGGACTATTCACCATGATCTGCCTGCTTTGAGGATACATACAGCTACTGTAACTATTATTTAAATCATTATTATACACTAAATTCTCTGATACTTTCCTATCATACGCATTAGATATCGACATCGAGTTCATTCCGTAATTATATTGATTCGGTATCGAAGCTGCAATGTTTTGTTCGTACATTTTCCGTTCTTCTCTCATCCAGTCTTCTCTCTTTGCGATTGCAATTCGATTACTGCGCGTTGCATATGCCAAGAGACGCGACACAGGGTTTCACATGTTTACCAATTAATTAGTTAGATTTTCAACGACGTTTCCCCTTTTTGTCTCATTATTACATTATTTGTTTTCACTTCCCCAAAAGCTATCTATCAGTGCTTTCTTAACCTATGTATCAAGCTTCGAGGAGCAAATCGTTCTCTAGAAATCCTCCATATAGCTCTAATCTAGAAGATTCTATTGTTTATCTAGAAATCCTTGAAGAATCGTTTGGCTTTTCTAGAAATCTCGTTTATCTTTGTGGTTAATTTCTACTTTTATCTGTGGTGGTGGAAAAGTATCTTTTAGTTTAGCGTTTGCTAAACCTCATATCCTAGCTCTTTTTTGTTGTGAAAATTGCAACAATTATATGAGAGTATGCGTGTTTTTTTTAAAAAACCTCTAGGCTTTAAGGGCAAGGCCTCTAGAAACATAGCCCCTAGGATTCAATATTCCCCAAGTTTAGTATTGAACCACATCACTTGTCCAGTGTGCCATTCATCATAGAAGACATCCAAGTTCTTTAGTAGTATGAGAATGAGTTCTTCAAATTTTATCACTCTTCTACTTGAAGGTTCCTTATACTGTAAAGTGGTCATTTGTAAAAAAGCGTGAGCCCTTGTGTATTTCACAGTTTGAATGCCCCTTTGGAAGCCCATGCAATAGTGGCTGGAATGAAAACCAACAACGCCGTTATCAATCGCATATGTTCATCAGCTGTACGAAATTGCAAAGAAAATAAACTATGTAGCTACCATAGAAGGTACGTACAATACAAAATGTCAAAGTGTTTTTCATTGCATCGAGACTTGCATTGAGGCGATGCTGGAGCATGATCATGTCACCCTAGTTACTCAATCGCACTTAATCACCCAGTCACTCATTATGCATGCTTTTTCGTTTGTTTAAGTACGTTGTTTCTGTAGAAAGAGGCAAAAAATGGTTTGTCGAAGAGGCAAAAGCTAGCTATATATGTGGTAATTGGATCTGCAAAATAGAGATGTACATAGTTGAAAAAGGCTTTTTTTCATAATGCGTAAGGTACTCCTGAATAGAAGGCTTCTAAATCAGATGAAATCATGGAAATTATTGGAATGAAGTGAAGGATTTTTCCTGTTCTGAAAATGAAACAAATTTTAACTTCTTCTTCAGAAAGGCAGTGATAAAGTACGGTAGAATCAGTCAAATAAAAAAGAACATCTATCTACGCTGAAAACGAGCTAGATATTTTCTACAAGCTTGTATCAAAGAACTTTCAAGTAATGGATCTATAAGCTGTACAATTTCATTACACTTCTAGTTACATTTTGTAACAAATTAGCAATTTTCTGGCAGTCTCGTTTGTGTGTTTTTGGGATGTGAGAAAACCCGACCGCCTTTCACCAAACCCCACTTCTCATGCCAGAGTTCTATTAGTTTAATGGCTCTATTAGTTTAACAGGTTTTTCACAAGTTTTCAAACAGCTTGATAAAGTGATTGAAAAATTACGCGGTAGACTTTTCTTTTTGTTGTTGACCAATGATAGTTCAGTGACGTTGGTGTTCCTGTGTCTGCATTTGCCTTGAAAACCAGCATGCCATCAGCCGCATCGCGACGATATGTTGTCGCTTTTGAGAGTGATGCCAAATACAAAATGCAGACTTTAATCTACTTTTTGGAGCCATTTCGATTGCTTATATCATCGTGGAATCAACAAGGAAGGTGTAGTCTGCTTTGTTGCATTGGAGTAAGCCAACACAATCAAACTTGTATCAAATTGCACCCAAGTAAACAGCGCCACTCAAACAGGGCTTGTGTGGTAACGGTTGTCTTGTCCGCTTACTCTCATCGTTGCCATTATCATCATCATGATCACTTTTCGACACTGCATAAGTCTACGCAATCATAATGATTATGATGGTGATGATGATGATGATGATGATGATGATGATGATGATTATGATTATGATGGTGATGATGATGATAATGATGATGATAATGATGATGATGATGAAGACGATGACGAAGACGTTGATTATCATGATGATTAACATCTTGATAATCATGATCATTTTTTTTTTTTTTTTTCAACACAATATCCTAAGATACATGGTCTACTCTGTAAACAACAATAACAAAACTCTAAGAAAATTGTAAGGTTAAACTACGTAACAGTTTTTGTATTAAATTGAATTACTATTCAACAATATGTTAATTAACTAGCATTATAATCAACTAGACGTTTATTATAGATTTCAAATATGAATTTACCTAGAATTTCTAAGAAAATTTTATCTTCATTTGTCATTAGGTAAATATATTTTTGTTCTGAAGTTGGAATATTTTTAAAATTGGGGTAAAGATCATTAATTTCATTCAAAAAATGTGTTCGTTCAATATCATAGTTTTTGCAGTCTAGGAGGAAGTGTACTTCATTTTCAACTTTATTTATGCAGGACTTGCAAAAACGTTTTTCTCGTTCGATCTGTGGCTTACGATGCCTTCCTTTTTCAATTTCTAAGCAGTGGTCACTTAGCCTTAATTTTGCAAGTATACTTCTATATTTCCTATTTGTAACTATTTGAAGGTATGGTTCAAAAAATATACGATTCTTATGTGTTTTATAGGTTAGCGCCTTAGAGCAATCCTGAATGTATGAGTCCCAGTACCTGTTATAGTTCTGTGCTAAAAGTCTTTTGGTATCTTTCTTAGATGGGGTAAAGGATGTATTAGTATGCAGTCTATTTGTGAACTTATCAATATATGACACAATAGTATTACGGTTATTGATAGATTTTTCATAATCCAGAGCAAGTGCCACTAGAGAGTCTGTTTCCGAATAGTTCACTACATGATCGATAAAGGTACTTATTCTACAATTTGCATGGACGTTCAGAGGATAACGACCCAGCTCTGCTCGCACTAATGCATTTATGGTTGATCTGTTTAGGCCCAGAAGACGTTTGAGGAATTGTGTATGAATCTTCTCGATTTCACATTTATCCCATTCTTTATAATCGAAATTAAGATAGGGTGCCCACACTTCTGATCCATATAGTAGAATTGGTGATATTAATGAGTCAAACAATTTTAGGGCAATATTAATAGGGAGGTATTTGATTTTATATTTATTGTTCAGGGCCAGAAGTGCGCTGTTTGCTTTTGAACTTAGCATATTTAATGTTTCTTTAAAACCACAAGCTGCATTTAAGGTAATTCCAAGATAAGTGAATTCAGTGACATTCTCAAGAGGCGTGTTGCTAATATGAAATGACTGCTTATATTTTGAGTTATTTTTATAGAATGTCATACATTTAGATTTTTTACTATTAACTTCAAGTTTCCATTTACAGCAATATTCATTTAGCTTATTTAGGCATTTTTGAAGTCCGTCGTGCGTTGAAGAGAGGATTATCAGATCATCAGCGTAAAATAAACAGCTTATTTCTTCGCCAGATAAATTTAGTGGGGTTGGATTATTAAGGTTGAGTGTATCTATTAAGTCATTGATATAAATGTTAAAGAGTGTGGGGCTTAAAGGACATCCTTGTCTCACCCCTTTTGAACAACTAAAGAAATTTGTGCATTTGTTTTTTAGTTTCACTGCGCATTCAGTATTTTGGTACATGTTCTGCACAATGCGAAGAAAGCTCTGGTCCATGCCTTTGTTTTGTAATTTTTGAAATAGTCCTTCATGCCAGACAGTATCAAAAGCCTTTCGGAAATCTATGAAGGCTGCATGAACCTTTTTTTTTTGAGTCATCTTTGACATGTTTATTGATCAAAGCTTTTAGTGTAAAGAGATGATCGGATGTTCGGGATATATTTTGGAAACCAATTTGATTTTTATGGATGAGCTTGTTAATATCTACGAATGACTTGAGACGTATGTTTAGTAACAGACAAAGAAGCTTGAGTAAAGCATTACCAACACAGATTCCACGGTAGTTATCTGGGTTTGATTTGGGCCCTTTCTTATGAACAGGGGTGATGAGGCCTTTGCACCATGTTTTTGGAATATTGCCTGAACTAAGAATAGTATTGAAAGTTAGTTTAATAAGTTGAAACACGCTGGGTGAGCAATTTTTAATCATCTCATTGCTTATTCCGTCAAAACCTACAGCTTTTTTATTTTTAAGTTTTTTTATAGCGTCAAGTAGTTCTTTATAGTCTATTTCTTTACTTAAAATTGAATCATTTGCATTTATGGCGGAGTAATTCTCTCTATTTCTTATATCTGTTGAAAAAAGCTTTTTGTAATATTCTTCCCAAATTAAACCATTTTGTATTTCAATCGGTTTTTTTGAGATATTCTCATCAAAGTCTTTCCAAATGTTCCAAAAACCGCTATCACTAGAGTTAGTCTTAAGATTCAGAATTTTCGTATTCCAAAAACTTTGGCGTTTGGTGTGAAGTAATGCTTTGTATTGTTTCAATTTTTCTTTGTACCTTGTTCTTGCAATCTCGCTGAAAGGGTTTGAGCGTTTTAACTTGGAAATTTGGTTGAGTTCTTTTTTACATGATTTGCAATCAGAGTCAAACCATTTCTTTTTGTTCAATGCTTTTTTATCTATTTTATCTTCTTTTATCAGTTTCTTCTTAAGTGAGTTTTTTGCGGCAATGTGTAAGATGTTCGTTAGCTCAGTGGCAAGCGCAATGGGATCAGCTGAATGTTTTCCATCCATTAAAATTTCATTTAGTTTAAATTTTATTTCGTCACAATTTAATGCTTGTGATCACCATCACAACAATCATAGCCCTCATAATCATGATCATAATCACAATCAACTTGATCACCATCATCACCAACATTATCGTAATAATAATCATAATCACCAATGCTATCATCATCATCATCATCTTCACAATGATCAGCATGTTCCCTTTGATCATACATACCCCTATCAGATGATAGCCTTATCGTAATAACCATCAACAAACATCAATGATCAATCACCAAACATATCATCATTTTCGTTACTGATGTAAAGGGTAGCAAAATAAAGAAAAACGCAGTAAATGATCGATCATGATCATTTATATAATATCCCTTATATAATTACATATTAAAACCCCTTTATATATTACTGATATTATACATAAACTAAAAGTTATATTTACATGATGATGTTGTCCTTGGTGTAGCAAGTTGGAAACAAAAGGTACTGAAATTGACTCGGGGAGTCGTGACACAAATTCTGAGATCCTAGTTAATCGTATTTTGTTTGAACTTTCAGCGTTGAAATTTTGGCCAATAGACAGTGCTATAAACATCTGGGAAAATTGGCAGTTTCGGAGTAGAATTCAAGAAGGGGGAAATCTAACCGAATTATGCCAAATTGGCTACCTTTGCAAAATTATCGATTTTCTAATTTTGACCGAATTCCCGAATTTTTCACTGGAAAGCTTCGCGTACAAACCACCCCTCTGCATCCCTCTACAAACAACCCAGTATTTTTTGTGCACGCGTGGCTGTTATTTTACCTGAGCTTGAAACGAGGCAGAGGTATAAAAATTGCCGGCCTCGAGCTGAAGCCAAAGTGGAAGCCTAGAGCTACAACCCATCTGTAGTAGGACTCTTGTTGTGTATTTTTATGTTATAATATGATTATTACTGATATACAAAGTTCATTTCCTTATTCCATGTTGGATGTTTGCATTGCTGACCTAATTTATTGATGTAAGACTGGACATCATAATGGTTGCGTGAAATGGCTGCAATTTGTTGATCTGTGACTTTATTTGGTTGATGGCATTCTGGCTTCAGCAGTGGTCTCATACCATCCGGGAATGCCAAATTGAACAATGCTTCTGGGCTGCATACAAATCTATACACATATCGCTCACCAGCGACTTTCTGCATGATGCCCTTTTCGTAATAATACCTCAAAGAACGGCTGAGTTTATCATAGTTCATTGCTGGTCGGTTTTTCTGGATGCCCCATCTTCTTGCAACCTCTTCTGGATCAATGAGTTTGAATTCGAGGCCTCTGCCAGTCCATGATATGTACTGTTGGCAATCAGGTTCTGATAACAGTGCAACCAAAAATTGCCAAAGTTGCAATGAACCTCTTCTGTGGTATGGTTTATGCTCAACGTGCTCTTTGTATGATAAATATCTTGAGGCTAGAATTCACAAAAATTCCATTTCAAATTCATGCTACATCAAATTTACTATAATTTATAATCGTGTAGCACGCCGATACAGTAATTGTCTTGAGAAAACCATCATGTTAGGGATTATAAAAGGCATTAGAAGAATAGGCAGTCCGAGAATGCGATGGAGTGACGGAGTCAAGTGCCTTAGCGTCTCTTAATGCACCCGTTTGGTGCAGAATAGAGAAAGCTGGACAAAAACAATTCACCTTTGCGCAAGCAACCGCCAAGCGGTTGGATGAATGAGTCGTGGTGTCAAGAGCTCAGTGTGGTCAAGGTTCGAGCCAAGCCACGCTTCATGAGTACCCTTCAAACAACCACGTTCAACGCTTGGATCCTTTAGCGCAACATTATAGCTACTTGTAGCTACTACATTAGACTTAAAAAGCCTCCACCTAAACGCTAAATTAGAATATATTGAAAGCTACTCACGCCCGTGGAAATGATGGTACTTGAGACGGTATTCACTGAATGGATCTAATGCATTTGTGGAGCTTGAGTCATAGCCTGTTGTGGAAAAGAGATTTGATAAATATGGAACCTTAATCGTTCTTTTTATTAAAAGAACAATTTGCTATTACGCAGGGACATCGATAAAACTCCGTTAAGAGAAATTGTGGTGATTTCTATTCTTATTAACGTGCTTCTTCTATCTGATTGGCTGATTTTTTAACCAATCAGCGTTTGATTTTTCCCCTATCGACCAATCAGTGAGAGGAATTTCCTAGCAGTTGCTATTAACTATGTTTGAGTTTTAAAGATACTGACACACTTTAATGATGTTGTTGTTGTTTTTATTTGAAGAGAACAACGAAGTGTTTTAAAATTATAATATTATAAGGTCTAGTTAGCTTTCCTTCAAATGATCAAATAATCAAATTCACATGCGGGCCTGCAGAGAGCTACAATCTTTCTATCACATTTAAACTATGTTTTTGCTGTAAAATTCGAGTAAAAACTACCGAAGAGTGAGTTTGTTTGAAATACACATAGCATGAATAGCTTAGATTGCTTGTTTAGAAATCTTTTCAGCAAACATTTGATATAAATGTAGTAGATTTGAACCAATATTGGTCATTTCTCTTAATTATTAACAAGGTTTGACATGTGAATAACACAGAATCTGAAGAAATCTTAATTTTGCCGTTCGTAGGAGTGAGCAATCTTCAGCTGTTTTTTCAGCTGTCGTATGTGGATGATAAGTGCCTTACAAACAAATCTATTTTCTTATTTGTAAACAATATTAATTATGTATAAGAACTATTTTCCTGCTGCTTTATAAAATTATTAGTAATCATATTTTCATTGAAAAGTAGAAACAGCAAAATAATGCTTTTCGAAAACCTTCATTAACTGTCTTCATCAACGTATCGATTCGTGTGTCTTATTTTTGAAATCACTGACTAAATCATGCACATTTCCGTTTACATTAAACTTTATCATAACACAAATCGAACGAAATATTGAAAGCTCGTCAAAAAGTAAAAAGCTAAGAGCTTATTCGTCTTACTGTCCTTGTATGAACCAAAATGATCAACCTTGAGAAGATATGAATGCAGACGTAGGGCATGTAGACCGTATTGTTGGCAGAGAGTTGAGTTTTTAAATTTTTAAGAGGTTGTTTTGTTATTGTTGATGTTTTCAATAGAAGAACTTTTGAAGTGAAGTTTCGAGTACGTTAGGCCTCCTAATAAAAGACGCTCTTTACATTTCATTACACATTTAAAACAACTTAATGAATCAATCGAAGTGAGACGTTGGGAAACCTTGTGTTACTTGCGTTAACTAGAGTGGTAACTCTCTTACACCTTTTTCGCTGCAGCTCGTACTATATGGCTTCTAATAAGTTCTCCTACCCCTGTAGTTTTTATCCCCCGCTTCTACAGGAAGCCTTGGAGAAATAGAACTGTAGTAAGCCAACGATTACTCGTCTTAATCGTAATAGATGTCGTAATCGTAGTAATCGTATTTCTGGTACTAAGTCTACAATTAAGATTTGCTTACAATTGCGAGGCCATGTTTCAGTTGCCTCGTTTCAATGATCACGTAATAGAGGTTCTTTTACCTTCAGACAAGTTTTGATGTGTAGCAAAAAAGTCTGCTTGATTGGTTGCTTGAATTTGCGCTGTACACATTCTTTGTTGATCTAGTCAAATAAAACATTTAATAACGATATATTATGTATTTCTAGTCATATTCATTGTGGTCACTGCTCTGCTCATACTATCGCTTAGCTGTCACGTTCTGAAAACGTCGAATCCCTATTGGTGGTTCAGAATATCGGCCCCATGTCCTGTCTCCTTCAATTTTCTTAAGTAACACATCCCTGTATGTATCTTTCCCTTTTACTTAAGAGTTTCCCACTTCTTCTAATACAATCCCATATCCTTTATACCCTTATCGGGCCTCAACAGCAATAGATAGATAATGCCTAATCAACGCAAAAAATAGAATATTGTGGACTTTGCAGGTTTGAACCTGCAGTTGTAAGTTCGTTTCGATTCGCATCTACAAGGAGTGAAAATTACAAGGAAAACCAAACCTTCTGCCTATTGGAATAGAAGACTAAGCCCCCTTCTCTACCCTGCCAAGTCTAAGTCGAAGTCTAACGGTTTTGTAATACACTGGGATTGATCAAAAGCAAAGTCCATGTGTACCATTTTGTATATTAGTGAATTCTTCCCCTTCATTTTGTTATGAGTGATATAACGAGAGCATTGAATTCAATTCAATTTGCAAACCAAAAACCAACCTGCCCTCCTTCTGAATAATTCTCTATAACTGATATCCTGATGATCATGTTTGAAGCTTTGAGCATGCGTCATTGAAACAATAACATTATTATTTGGTTCCAGGCTTCTACTTTGCATTGGCATGGAATGGAACCCATTATCAGGTCTGTTAACTGGAAAAGAGGCTGGCAGTCCAGTTGCTATGCTCGATCCTGTTGCTATGCTGGATCCAACAGAGCTGCTCATATACAATGGTGAGATGGAATTAGCCAAATTTGTATACGACTGGTTTCCCTGTGTTGTCTGTCTGTTTCTTGTTGTTGACTGATTTTTCGTTGCTGCTGTTGTTGTTGCTAGGCCATCTGTCCTTGGAGATTGAATCTTCATGTAAAGATTATCTTCAAGATCACGTGGTTCGGATTTGATTACGCAACAGCTTGATTGGATTGCGTTTGTTTCAACTTTCACGTCGACTTTTTTGGTTTTACCTGAAAATCAAATAAATCCTTTATTCCCATCTATTTGTATATTAGCTCTTTGTTATTAGAATATTTTGTTGGTTAGAAGCGCTATACATTATTATACAAAATCAATTTTTGCAACGATTCCTAATAATCCCTAGAAATACCTTTAGCCTCACCCCTTAAGTTAACATGCACAAGTTCTACTGCAGTTTATGCGTACCTAGAAACCTGCATTATTACATGCTCTTCTGATTGTTATACAAAGGGTTATGTTGGAATAGTTTGGGAGCTCCTAGCTACCTGTTGTGCTAAAATCAAACTATTGATAATAGCGCTAGCAGAAAGAAGAAAAGGAGGTGAATCGTGAGAAGTACTCTTTGAAATCAAGTAAATCTTCCCAAAATCCTTTGTCA